>JASANE010027188.1:0-44075 GCA_030248225.1 Trileptium ribeirensis
GCACACTTTATACAAAACAAACTGCACTTTTTATACAAAATATTAACGTAAACCACACGGTCAATATTTTCCTGCAGAATGTCTGCTGATGCGAAGCGACCCTTGGACGTGACCAGCTCTATCCGACGTATCCCAGTCCAATTTTGGGTGTAGTTGTCCTAAAATATCCGTGGCAGGGTCGGAACGACCCTGTTACATTTATATATGGTGTCATGAACACCTAAACAGCTAGCTAGTGGTAACGGTTGGACTTTGCGAAGATACTTTTTGTTTTTTCTTTGCAAGAAGTTTATACAGATCAAGTTTTGTATATGCAGTTCCTAGGCAAAGCTTTAAACAGCATGGCTTACGAGATACAATTAATTAGTGTAAATAATTTGCAATTTCACACAGCTAATTTTCCAAATTTGTTTAAATATTTAAACACGCTTCAAGTGTCGACGACACCATAGTGTAATGTACATGGTGTCCGTGACACCATTATTGGTGCTGCATAGAATAACTTTCTGACTACCATGTGTCATTGTATGGTCGCGATCGCACACGGATAAATCTTCCACATGGCGGATGTTTTATATCGTAGAAGCGGCATAAAATCTACTCAATCGCTTAATTGTCAACGTTATCTTGACAAGCCTCAGACCTCCTTAGAAATTAACATCGTTGGAACCGGCGGGTGTGTTGAAGATCAAAAGGAACTGCTTTTATCGTACTTTGTCAATCAAGTTGCTTGTCAGACTTAGGCGCTGCAGACTTTTGTTTGTTGACATCTTTCTACTAAAAGTTCTCACCTACTCAATCATTTAAGTTAACAAGCGAAGTTGCAACACAAATTTGAAGCTAGATTCCCAAACGTTTAATCCAATAACACCGTAATAACAGAATAGAAAAATGAGTAAAGCTGTAATAGTTTCGATCATTAGCGCTGTAATGATCGGTTTTAACATAATAATATATTTCTCCATGACTATATCTATAATATGGCTCTGATAACAATTTATATAAAATAATAACATAATGATATATTTGTGCGCTGTTGGAGTGAAGACTGAAAGCTGTATTAGTTTTCATTGTTTGTCCAATAGCGACTATGGAACGTCCTTATTTATAGATAAATTATGGATGGTTCACGATAGGTTAGCGATTCCATTACGCTCACTTTTTGATCAGCGATTCCTCCTTGACCAATATCTCCTCGAAATATATATGGCTTCTGTTCGCAACCAGCTGTGCGTGGAAATATATCCGGTCTTGTTCTATACTCAAAATTGTTATTCCTCTCGGCAGCCATTTATGCATTTATGTCAACATCAGCAAAAGAATTTAGGTATGACGAGTGAGCATTTAAATATTTTAAGCAAAATTTATAATTTATATTTTTCGCTGCTATCAAGATGCGACAACGTTGAAATATTTTATAATCAAAAATTTTTAAAATACTTTTGTATACGAGTGCAAGTGCGCTAAGGTTAAATAGTTTTGTCGGTGTCACATTAGCCGCTGTGAGTTCGGCGTTGCGTTTCAAACATATATTTCACGTATAGAAGTTTATACAACAAAACATTTTCTGTTCGTATAGTCTAACTACCCAAACTTTACTGAAAAGACGGGGTTCCGAAAAAGTGCTGTTAAAACTATAATACAAACAAGAACTTTTCAACATTTTTCAATAACAATCTCTGGAGTTTCAAAACTTGCCGACAGCTCAATCAAAACGTTTACCAGTCATCATTGGCTGATCCATTACACAAAAGCACCGCACACCTTCCCGAAACAAAGCGAAAATTTAAGCGAAACTGGGGGAACATTGGAAAAAATTGGTGGAAAATTTGTCAAAAATTTAAGCAACATGTTGAGTTCCAAAAAAATTCGAAAATTTATGCACCGCTTCTCTCGGTTGGGGGATACAACCCATGGATCCCTCCTGGATCCACCCCTGCTAATCATTTGTTCTATAAACTCCCATGCAGAAATAAATAAGTTTAACCTAACTCAATCACGCTTCTGCCGACAATCGTCGCCGACATCGTCTTAGAGTTCTTTGCGTTGAAACTGCAACATCTTAATGTAATTATATTTAATATTATCATTTGCTGTGAATATAATTAGTTTTTTAGGCTAATACATCTTTATTGTTTTCCAAATTTCCACTGATCTGTTTCGATGTGCACAAGCAGTAATGTAAAGCGTATAATTGAAAAATTATTGACTAAGTTTTCAGAACGGAATGGCTCATGTTTAAAACAGGGTGGTGGCACGAACGGTGTTGCCTCTGATAGCCATTAATTGTGCCAAAATATTTTTTGTCTATCTATAATAACAATTTTACAAATTCGGCTATATTAGACTCAAAAAAATGATATATAATTTTGCGTTTTGAAGAAGGGCAAGTCGTTTTTTTTCTAATTATTCAAATAGATGGTCACTTTTGGCGACATTACGAAATTTTTAAGTTATCTTTTGTTATGCTTATGATGCGGACCCACGAAAACTACAAGTTGCTCTTATGCCATTTTTATGAGAGCAGTTCTTTGAGAATCATACGCCAAGTTTCACAGAGAATGTGAACTTTCGAAATTTTGCCCAGGCGTCTTGCAGTTGACCAATGCGTTTATACGGTTATTAGACAGCGTTGAAAGCGTTGGTTTCATTGTTTGAACATTTCATTTATCTTCTGGCTCGATTTAGAAGACTTGGCAACGAAATAGTAAAATTAATAACATTTTTGGATTACTTGTATCTATAAATGGGTATTTAAGTTGCCTCAATACGACAAACGAATGCTTGTACTAATCTTAGCAAAGTATAATGCAAATATAAACTGCATAAGTTGCAATTAACGCATGAACAATTTGTTCCGCCTAAACCTAGTATCACTAAGATTCCAATTCCAATGTACCCAAACTAACACATTTGTATTAATTTACCCTGAAAAATGAAAGCTGATTTTACCGCTATTCATATTGTAGATCTGTTGGTTGTAAAACTTTAAAAATATATATTCAATTTCAAATTGAAAAAACAATGAAAATGTTTAAAGATAATAAAAAACTTAAAGAAATCTGATCAACTCATTTGGCTTGTCACATGAAGCCGTCAAACGTTTTGGGTTGTTTAACCGACAGTGTCGCTTATACAGCAAAAGCGAAAATGACTAGCAGACGCTTAGTAAAACAAACAAAATTGCCTAAAGCCTATAGTAATGAAACGGTTGGGTACTACGACTTTATTTATCTACACGTTCCCACGAGTAAGCCACACAAAAACAACTGCCGTTTGTATCGATCAACTCTGTCAAATCTATCGATATATTATTAACTTTTTTCTAAATTAAATCAACGCAACAAATACGGAGCATCTATGAAGCCGCAGATTTCGGTCAATGCCACACGGCTTCTCATACCATCCTAGAAAACTATATATAACCGAAAAATAGCTTCCGTAGGATCTATTCTATGCAATATCATCATTACATTTTCGACGACATATGTCTTATCGTCGTAGTAGCTTTTAGGGTTCAACCACAGAGGGAAAGCTCAAGTTTTGGACTGTGAAGGATGACAAGCAAAATGTAAATAGTGGCGATGATCATACGATACCAAACAAACAATGCCGCCTATATTGGTCCTTGTGAGAAGAGATGTTTTCAGGGCAACTAACGAGCTCTCTTTCTCTAATAAATAATTATAAAACGATATAACGTTCACATATTTTAGCACCGTCTGAGTATGACCGATATGTGCTCAACGATACAGTAGAACAGATAGAAATAGACTGTGGGAAACGTTGAAATTTTAACTTATGGACAAAAAAATTAGATATCGTTTAGAGCATCCTCATTCATTCGTTATCGAAGGCTGACGTCGTCTATTGTTTGACTATAAATCGATGTGGATTTCAAAAATGTTATAAACTAAAATCTTTGCAACCGCTTCGGAGTACCTTTGCGGTACAAAAAAGCTTTATAGTGTTGATACTTCCTTGTAATCTGTTTTAATAACTAATCATTTTTATCTATCTATTTTATACAAATAAGAGCTTGAATGTTACATGTTCCTTCCTACCTACTGTCAAAAAATTAAGATTATTGCTGGCTGATTTGAGAGCCAAAGGCTGACACTAAATGTAGCCGTCAAACTGAATTAGAGCACGCGGCATTTACATATGTTCTATCAATGTCAGTTTGCCTAGCAAGGTTATGTCTTACTTGCTGTTGAGATATCGGAAAAACTACAAACGATGTCCCGGTTATATAAAATAAATATATGCTTATTGTGGAATTTTGCAATCGCAGAGTATACCTTTTGGGATAAATGTATACGGAAACAATCAATAGACCTATAGATATAACCATATTAGGCCCAATGAGGAACGCTCCTTACAGTGTTAAAACAAGTGTTAAAGTACATCGTAGTGTTGATCTGATCCGAGTGCTGGCGACGTTCCACCGCGTGTATGGTTCTCCACATGTTTTTGACCCTTGGGTTTTATGAATCGCTTCCATCGTCACGGACATGAGTCCTAAACGCAGAAAATTTCCTTTGCACATCGAACATGAAAAGGAAACAGCTGTTTCAAAAGCCGGCACATGCATACATCAGAGAAACTACGCCGCATTTCGATCGAAGCAAAAATTTATAGTCTGTTGCAAACGATAGTTGTCAAAATTTAGTTTTGTTTTGGATTACATGCCCTAGGTACTTTCAGAAATTTTCATTCATTTCGACTGTTGTCTGTATATGTAATAATATCGTTGGCTTTGCATTCGTTAGCCATTTATACATTTGGTACTATATTAGCCGCAAAACATCCAATTTAATACGAACAGTGAATGTTTATTTAGCTTAGTGAGGTTAAACAATTTTAGTGACTCAGTGCCATCTCTGATATTGGCCAATTAATAGTCCGAAAACGTGCAATCATGTAGGTTAGATGCTTCATTGTGACTGTCGTCGATTCAAATAAGACGATGTGTGCAAGGCCAGTTATCAAATAGACAAAAGTCATTTGGCTTGAGAATTCCGTGGCTTCGGCAGCGACACGTTCCCCTTGCAATGTGTATTGGAGCTGCGAGGTTCGAAAGGTCAGCTGATCGTGAATAAAAACCCGCAAACCTAATATACTCCTAAAACTGGATTTTTCCAGCGTTTCAGATCAAATTAGCCACCAAATTTAAGTTTTATCAACTAGCTAAGTAAAGTCGTTAGAGCGTATTTTAGTTAGATCTAACATAATTTGCTTCCAATTATTAACGGAAATATTTCAAATATTGTGCGCGTTAGTTTATACAAAAAACTAATTTCGGACCAACAGTAAACTCTATAACACTGTATTCGATCGATCTGTTTACCGTAAAATTAACTTAAATTATACACAGTGAAGCTTTAACCATTTGCTAGACTGGAAAATAGTAAAGTAATTCAGCATTCCAACCACTGTTTTCGATGTGTGTGATATCGCGGTAACAATAGCGATGCCCAAATCATTAAATAATGCCGTCAGGTAAACGTCTCGTAAAGAATCATGTTTATCGGTACCAGACTGTGCCTAATAAACTACGTAACGCCGTTCGAGTGTGTATTTTCCTCCTCACATTTGCGATACTAGTTTTTGGTAAGCATAATTATTCGCACAGTTAGTGAAAACAGCGGCTAAGCCTGTGCTCAATTTTGTTTTCGCAATAAATCCAAACTCAGCTCTTTGAGCCTCTTTAAAATCTCCGCAACTATACATCCGGCAATACATTAATGGCAACGCTGCGACCTATTCTCATCATATCTAAACAACATTTTCTATCTCCAATGATTAAAAAGATGAAAGACTCTGTAAGACACAACTTTTAATAAAAATTGGAATTTAAGATATTGTTTTGTTTTTGACACTGAAGCAGTCCTATTTATTCATGCATCTCTATTATTGAAATGGAGTTCCTTTCTTCGTATTCAGTAACCACCGACACTAACAGTCCCATTGTAGCCCTGTACAAACAAAAACAGTACAAAAACCTGACTATTCATTCCCTTTAATTAACATTTTTAGACCTCGGAGCATAGCTAAATGATACTAGGTATGACTATGAAACACTGAAAACTGCCCGTCAACGCCTGTAAAAACAACGAAGAACATCGTCAAATACCAACAACTTCGAAACTCACTTTCATCAAAACTTTTTTAAATATAACTTTTTGCGTTCGGCTCACAGTTCGAAAACGTCTGCTGTCACAAAAATTGTATGACAGCAAAGATTTGATTCGTAGAGTTTAGATTGAATAATGGAGGATTATGTGTAAGTGTTCTGCATTTTCTCATCCAATGAATCAGGGAAGTGCTACAGCTTAAAAAGTTTATATAACACCAAAGGCCAATAATTCTACAATTTGTGTCGGCTTTGTGAGAATTTGGGAAAGAAATGATTAGAGCTGCGCAAATATAAACATACGTACACAAGTGCACAGTTCACATTCTATTTACGTGGAGACAGTGACGTCACGAGGAAATTTCAACTAGGGTCAGAGGGGTACCCACTCATTGTGGGGTCAACTGAACATAGTGATCTGCCGATAGCGTGTTGAAAAAATTAAAAATTACGTTGGGGTGAGCAATAACAAACCTGAACGGCACGGTTGCCCACTGTCCTCTCTCCTCCCGTGGCAACGCTTTCATGCCGACGGATAAAATTTAGAAAATTACTCTAGTGAAGAGTTATTCTCGCTAATGCAAAGATTTTTTCCAGTACTGAGCACTGTTTAGAAAGTCTCCCTCGTAGCACATCCGTTATATGTCACAACATAACTCTTATAGGTATCGAAAATTTGGCTATACATGTTATAGGTGTCCATACGAAAGATAGTATGGTTTACCAAAGACCGTTCGTGAGACCGTCCACCGCCCTCCAGGTTTCAAAATATTTTGACTCTGCTCCCTAGGCCTACTCCAAGCCGCACAACCCCACTCTCGCAGGGACCGTCTACCCCATACATGCCGAACAGTGTGTCCGGGGGCTACCCGTGTTGGACGCCTCGGACGCCTCAGTTTAGCCATGAGGGCACTCACTGAGACCATAATGCTCCGCAGCACCACCCCATCATCCGCCCCTTCCACCAGAGCCAAAGGCATGCGAAACATTCTTGTAAAAATAAGTAATAACAGGCTGGTATGTTGGACAAGTCGGGTTCATATCAACACTAAAAGCGGGGAAAATGGTGCAGCTGGATATCCCTTTGGGCTGCAACATAACGCGTGGTAGAACAATCACAAAACACATATAGGTGTGAGACGGAGTGTAGGGGTAACTGCTTATCGCTAGCAAAATTTGAACTACCACCGTCAATTATAGCAGGCTGTGTTTCGGTTTTGAAGTGATGCATATCAGCGCGCCAGTTGCTTAGAACATTACTGTTTTGTGCAGCAAAGTGAATCTATTGTTGCTTGAAAGAATGGTTAATGTTATGATGATGTAGGTTCATGCGTACCAGGAAATCGACACCGCTGTTCAGTGTTACTACCATATTCTTACGCTGGTAGTAAATTTGCCAGTTAATCTGCTAGTTAATAAATAAATTGACATAGTTGACTTGTATTTAATATTACTTATTGAGTACATGTGCAACTCGTCATTATTTCAGCAATTTGGCGTCGGTATTCATTTGATCTACCGTGGTAGTTCCTGAGGCATGTCGGTGTACTACAAGATCTCGAGTCAAACGAGATTTGAAATCGTGACCGACCAGTTCGGAGAAGCGTCGTAGGAATATTCCACTCTGCGTAGCCGTTTCTTGTAACAACGCTCAGCATTTTCGGCAGACAACGTAACAGGATCCAGCTTAGACGAAACGAATTGCAAAGATTCTGGATGTGACATTCTGTCGAACAACCGTTTTCACTGTAACTTTATTTATCTGTAATATCTCATATTTGGTTTATTCGACATCTGTATTGGGAGATAGTTTTTGTATATTGTATACTGGACCATTACTGTGCTAAAATTTGCTATTGGATAGGCAGTTTCGATTTTCCCCAGTTTATATGGAATTTTCTTAGAAGTGGTGAAATTTTCCAGGAAACCAGCACCGTACTGCGTTAGGCAAAACTTGGATCTGGAAAGCTACTTTAATTTTAAAAATGAATTACGGCTGGAGTTTTTTGAGCATTGAACCATACTGGCTGCTGTGCCTTCGTTTATGCTCTGTGCTATTTAATTCAAGCATTTCATGTTTACCGAGTTCTGTGGTTGTTCCCGCGATGCGGCATGATCTGCTTCCGACAAAGACTTGTTTGTTTTATTTATAACTTGTACTGCCACATAAATTTTATGAGAACAAATTGTTAGCGCGCGTATTGATGTCTCAAGACTGCTGCAATTACATCTAACTACGATGTTTCTTGAAGCTGTAGCACTTAATACGAATGTCAACGTACTTATTAAAATATGTTCAGTCCTTGAGGTTTTCAGTCCAAAATCTAAACATCTGAACGGAATGTCCAAAATCTGGGAATTTTTCTTAATTTTCTAGCCTTTTCGGCTAATCTAAACGTTTAACTGCCGTGTTGAAAGATATATTCCTTTTTGATTTGGTAAAAACACAAACCTCACTCTGTTTTGTCAACATTAACAGATTAACGAAAAAGGCAAAAAAGCAGTTTTAAAATATTTATTTTCAGTTTGAACTGAACATGTGAGAGCAGTCTAATACGCCAGGTACCGTTACATTATTCCCTCGATAAAAAATTCGTTGCCCAGCTAATTATAGCTTATTTCGTGTAAATGGGTGCAGATATATTATGTAAATATATGTAAACATTGGCAGTGGTGCGATCGGAATTTTAAAAAGGTGGGCGTCCTACGAAACTTCGTGTATTATTTGAGGGGAAGCACTGAAATTTTTTAGAATATTCAGACGCAGTATCTAAATTTGCAAATTTTCACGTTTTCACATTAGAGCTTAATATTCCTAAAAGATGTGCAGTTTGAACCAAAATATCAAAATAAGAAAATTTGTCATTTCGTGTTTGTGTACCCTTGGGTGTCATTCTAATCCACAAACCTGAAATCTAAAACCTCAATTGTCCAGCTATTAACGCATTCACTAATTGCCTGAAAGCTGCTGACCCTCCGTAGCTTCTTTTGTTTCTAATTGAGACGTCCAGCAGTAAACTATGTAACATTTGTCTGTGTATTGAATGTGACTGTTGTAATATTGTTGCAAATATAGTTTGATGCTGGTCTAACACAAATACAATTTTATTTGTATTTCCATTTATAATAAGCCAGTGGCGTAACCACCGGTGCACGTTAAGTGTCCGGGTCGGCTCTGTTTTTGAACTGCGAGGGTTCGCTTAAGTCTTCGAATCCCCGTTTAGTCAACCAAGTTATCAGTTATACGTTTCTATTATCAGTTAAACGTGTTTCAATTCGATCTCCACCTTTCAATTCGTAGTGATTTTATATTCTTGTTTGTTTCTAATCTCTCTCAACTGGTGGTTACGCGCATGTAATATATCAACCAATATAGCAAGTTATTGTTTTACGAGTTTGTGTTGCGTAGAGTTTCTATTTTTAATTTTATCTGAAACTAAATATTTAAGTGCAACAGCTTGATTCAGATTGAGACAAACACACTACAGTGGCTGTGTAGGTCTGTAGCATTGTTCCGAAATAAATATTCTCCCGCTGTGTACAGATAAATATGACTATGAAATAAATTTGGTTAATGTAATACAGGTATCACACGGCAACACGCCAAAATCAAACAGACGTGCGTCAGTTAGTTAAGGGTTGTGCCGTTCTCAATATCATAAGCCGTATATGAGCCACATATTAAATTTGAGCCAATGTCGGGAGCCACTGCCACTCCCGAACAATCGCATTAAGCTATTTTTTCTGAGGGCATAGCCTTACGCCACTCAGCTTGACTTGGGTCCACCACACAATGCAAAGTCCAATTTCACCAGAGGCTTCAATTATGGTCCATCCATTGGGCCGAATTTTTGAAGGAGCCGAGCGGGATGATCTCTAATTAATAAAAGCATCGCCATGAAGAAAATTTTCTGCACGTTTTCATCATCAGCGTATGTTATTGGTTATGTTAGCGGCAAGTGACCCGGGCGTGCTCTCTCCCGATTAAAAACATTTCGAATTATTGAAATCTGCCCTTTTATGCATCTAGTTCGAACGAAGGTCGGCACATTGCGCAAACGTAAAGCCGATAATAAATACGCCGCTGGCTAGACAAAAGATGTGTCCAGCGGCACATCTACCTAATAGCACGGATGGCCACTTAACAGAATTGCTGGGTCGCCATGAAAATTCAAAATCTTCAGCTTGAAGCGAACTGGTGCGCTTTTAATAATTACTTGGATGCTCTAAGTCTTGATCAATTTTTTGTGAAAAATTCATTGGAAAACACCAGTCCGTGTAGGTTAACAAATATCAACGACCAAGGCGATAGGAGCTTAGGTTAAAAAATGAAAATATGACGTCAAATCATATTTTGACACTGGCGCAGTAACTACTCTTGGAGGAGTACCTATTAGCTCAACAACTAATTATTATAAGATAAAGAAATGTGTGGGATTTTCGCATTTCCGCCGGAAATAGCTTCTGTGAATTTACGAACTGGGAAAACGGTATACATGTTGATTGCGAAAATGGTAAACGGAAAAATGTAAAGAGGAAATTGGAGTCTGACTGTGGACCGTATGCTATCGAGTAAATTGGGGAAGCCCGAGAAAGCCTTAGCATCGTAATTTGCTTAACCTTTAGAATAACCTCCTGATATCTGAGCCTTATGCTACATTTTGTTACAACGTTCAATGGTACACTCATTCGTGTTAAATTTGGACGTGTCTGAAATTTTAGGCTCTTACGAGATAAGCAACAGTAACTTCCTATAAAAGAAACAAATAAAGAAGAAGCTATGTTTTTAACCGCTGCCAAAGCATCTTGCATTTAGTCTTTCAGTTGTTCCGGGTAAGATTCACCGGTCTTTAATCTATTGCAGCAGCAGACATAGCGATGATTTGTGTAAAATGACCTCGGGTTTCTAACTCTATGTTTGAAGGTAAGGCTAATGCCATAATTGAGCCCAAGGGCGGATGCAGAAATTTCCGACAGGAGGGGTATGTTTTGCACAATTTTTCGAGGGGGGGCGTTTTTTGAAATCACTTCGACTATTCTTTAAGTACATATTTGTCATTTTACTCCGCATTATTTCGTCTTTGTGTGGTTTGTCAATACTCTGACGGGGAGGGGCGCCCCATGCCGCACTGCTTTATCCGTCAATGATTGGGTCCAGTAGATGGAACAAACTGAAATTTCTCGAGTTTTAATTCGGATAGAGTTTGAGAAAGGTTTTTAGCGTAAGCTAATCGCATTGACTAATGAACTATGCCAGCTACCTTGGAGGGGCAGATGCTCGAAATACCTACAAACGATGTGATTCTCATGCGGGTCGCGCTCGTCGTGCAGTTGGGCCAGTGTTCAATAAAATAGTGGTAGGAGATACACACAGAGCTTAGTTAGGAGTCAGTGTTCCGATTTACTGATATCTGGTTATTATGAGCAGAGTTCCGTCGAGGCGGCTCAATTAATGGTGGGTCTTCATGGGCCGGCTGGATAGTTTTCATATCAATGCCGTCCCTATTTATAACAACTTACCGCTTCAATATATATCCCTACTAGTAGCTTAATTTGTAACTTGTCTTATAGCCAAAGTGGTGAGTACATAGTGTTGCATATGTAATTTTGGGAGACATACACAGCTACATTGAGCATCAATGAGCAAATATCAAACGCCCTGCTTGAATAGTGAAAGAAGTATACCCGCTCAGTGTGCATTTTGAGACTCACAATGAAAGTACATAGTATAGCAGCAGACAATTTTCAGTATATTTGTTCATAGGGGGTAGGAGTGTTTACCCCCTTCGAGGCCCCGCGAACCCCGGCCTTCCCGACGGCCTTCCATTCGCTCAACCCTGCCGCCCTCACGGAATGGCTTATTCCTGGGAACCCGGCATCCGTCCTGGGACTTCGGCACTTACGTATCAAATTGGAAGGGGCACTAATATCAAACTGGAGGGGGCCCCCGTGTCAAACTGGACGGGTCGCCAATAACAAACTGAAGTGTGCTTGTAATATCAAACTGGAAGGGGACACTAATATCAAACAGAGGGGCACCAATACCAAATTGGAAGGGTGCGCCATTATCAAATTGTTGGGGGGGCACTAATATCAAACCGGAATGGGCACCAGTGTCAAACTGGACAGGTCACCAATAACAAACTGGAGTGTGTTGTAATATCAAACTGGAAGGGGACCCCAATATCAACCAGAGGGGCACCTATACCAAATTGAAGAGGCACCATTATCAAATTGGAGGGGGCACCAATATCAAAACGAAGAGGGTCACTAATACAAAACTAGAGGGACACCAATATCAAACTGGAGGGGGTACCAATATCAAACTGGACGAGAGACTAATATCAAATTGGAGGGGGCACCAATGTCAAACTAGAGGGGCACCAAAATCAAAATCGAGGGGCACCAATATCAAAATGGAGAGGGACACCAATATCAAACTCGAGGGGCTCAAATATCAAATTGGAGGGGGCACTAATATCAAACTGGAGGGGGCACCATTATCAAACTCAGTGAGCATTATGTTGTCGCTATAATACCAACTAGCTGCTTTAGACGCAGCAATTTCGACCGTTCTACGGTTGTGCAACACAAGCCAATATTATTGCAACGGCAATATTTTTGCTTCTGCTATCGAGGGTGCAATAAAAGTCAATGTTATTGTAGCATCAATATTTTAGCTTGTGCTATTGATTGCGCTATATTTGCAATAATATATTGCCATGACAATATTGTTTTTTACAACATGGTCGCTGCAATAGCTTACGGTGTGCAATTTGTGCACGCACTTCTATGTGAATGATGCATTGCTGCAGAAAATCGGCCCTGTTTTCGAATGTACATCGTGAGCTGAAATATTCAGAGTGGAAAGAGTACACATGTGAGGCTGTCCGTTGCTGGAACATCGACACAGGTTGAACGGGCTCGATATGATTCCGATGTTTGGAATGGATCGCTCTGTGAGAAAACACCATTGGCGCGGGAACGAATTTAGGATAGACGGGGAAGCTGTGTTACCCGTACGTTGTTTTACAACAGGATAAAATACATGTAAAAATAATAAGTCAATTTGTAGTTACGCAGCGACCACTGTCAAATTTTGGGGATTAAAAATATTGTTATTTTGCCCTAAGTCTATCGAATAAACAAAGTTATGTAATGGGTACGGTATTATGCGTTTGCTGCACATTGCAGTGAGCTAAATCTGTTGAAAAATTTGCTTACATGAGACGTTTCTTCCAAATCCTGAGGCGATTTTAGGGTTCGAAACGCCATTTACCCCTTTGAAAATTTCCAGTGAGTGGAGGGGCAACGGTTCTCCCTGCACATAATTCATGCGCCACTAGAAATCAATGCAGTTATGCAGAACCAGCTCAGTGGGACCTCTTGCGAACATAAAAGGGCTGGTATACCACTTCATAAGATGTCATCATTAGAGACGTACAGCCTAGGGCAATAGTTTCTAAGAGGAGGCACATTAGCCATGCAATACTGTGAGAAACTATAGATACAACCTGCGGTGCAGTTTTGTGGCTTTCGCTTGAAAACTATACTCATCTGGTGGCCTCATCACTAATAATTATTAGTTCGGCAAAATGTATGTAGGTCTCGAGATTCCGATCCAAGATTTGCTGGATATAGATGTGAATCAGATCACATAGAGTTCGTGGAAAGCGCAAAAGGTATCAACTTGCAAGTCAGCAAATAGCTGACGAAAAACTAAAGACATGTGGCGTCTGTACTGACCGTTCCTATGATGTGATCAGTAATAGCAAGAGTGCATTCGGGAAGAGTATGACACTTCTCTGCACTCATATGTTAGCCCATGTTTGATATCGCGGGCGTTTTCGGCCTTACCCCCCCCCCCGTTTCTGGGGGGTCCAGATGCCCCGACCCTCCAAAGAAGCTGGGGAGGGGGTCGGGGCATCTGGACCCTCCCCCTCCCCAGAAACTGGGGGTAAGGCCGAAAACGCCCGATGCATCAAACACGGGCTAACATATGAGTGTAGGGAAGTGTCATACTCTTCCCTAATGCACTCTTGGTATTAGTGAAAGTAACGCTGATAATATCGCACCACTAGGGTGACGGCTTCTGATTCGACTCGATCTGCGATATTTGATGCAGCGGTACATTTTCCTTTTCAACCCAATTTGTAACAAGATCGTAATCGTTTAACATTGGCATTTCGCTTAGCGCATTGCTCGAGCATATAATTTGGCAGGTATGGTTGTCGGCTGTTTTGATGATTAATTGGAAGCCTGTAGAGCTGATGGACGCTATTGAGCGTTTGATGTTTACGGTTTATGATTACAATTATCTGGAGCATGGCCACGGTGTGCACATTGTAGGCATGGTGGATATGTTTGTCGCAAATTGACATTATAGATGGACTATTGCGAGTATTGAACAGCCGATTGTAGTTGTTGAAATTCCAAGTTTGGCGATTATTATAGTTATTTTGTGGGGCGGTATTGCTATTAAAATCGCGCTTACTTAGTGTATTTCGATAATTATTGTTGATGTTTTTAGAATTTTGTGACTGACGCGTTCGCGTAGTGGTTTGGTATGATTGTTGCATTGCTTCCCGTTGAAAGCACAGATACGACGTATGGCCTGCTGGTTGCAAGTCCAGCAAGGGCATTGAGGATTTCACAAGATCACTGATTTGTTGCAGCAAAGAGTGGCATTGGTGTAGAATTACTATTATTTAGCGCTGTTGCTTCCTTTGAAGCGGCGGTTGCGTTTTGAAATTGTTGATAATTGTTGCTTATGTTGGTGCTATTGGAGTTATCAGGTTGTGATTAGCAAATAATGTGAGACTTGGGTTTGTGCTTGTACGCTCGTCGACGTTGCCAAACGTACACTGTTGTAGGCCTTCATGGAAAATTTGTACCATAGTTTCTTGTGATTATTCGTTGTGTACGATATTAGGATGCACATGGTTTTCCAATAATTCGTGGTACTGTGGGCGAATCCATGGACGTCTTCGCGAAGTGCTTGTTGGGTATGTGTACACTATATCTTAAAATTTTCTAAGGCATGTTTTTGAAGACACGTAGGCCAGCTCCGACACATTCGCGTTTCAGAAGTCGAATTTCATCGTCATCTGTAGTGATACTATCGATCTGGAGTGCTTTTTCACAGCTTTTAATATATTTGGTGAAGTTTGTAGTACCATTATAGGATTTGAGATGCCGAACCTCGGTTTCTGTACGGATTATTGTGGTGGAGGCTGTTGTTAGTGTTGAAACGGGATTGACTGGAGTATGGTTAAGAAGTGATGCAAAGAATTCGCGTTCATATTTCTGACTTTGCCGATGCTGTCGCTAGAAATTTTGTAGTTGTTGCTGCTGGTATTGGAACTGGGATGTTAGGACCGTATTTGTTATTGCATCATTTGTTGCATGCTTTGTAGCACTTGCATAGCTGTAACAGCATAATTTGTTGGGGTAAATACAATGGAAGAATTTGTTGACGGAACCTCCGTTGCTTTAAAAATGCGGTAAGTTGGGCTGTTCAGGATTTGTAGTGACATTATATATTGGTAGGAGATTTATGCTTGGTGACGAAGAGGATTGCACTTGTTGATGCATTAAAGTAAGCTAATGTTTTGCTATCAAAATCTGGGTTAATTTGTGGTCATCGAGCTGTTGGTGTTGATGGTCGGCGATTGGAAGGCTCATATTTTGTTGAACGGAAGTGATGTCCTTGCGAATTTCCGTAAATTGCTTTAGGTACTTGTTGATAACGGGTTTGTATCGTCTCCTGTAGAGTTGTAAGTTGCTTACCACTTTGTTGGTCTTGTTACTCTATTTCCTGGGAGTGTTGTTGCTGGATAACGGTGAGTATACATGTCAACTGTTGGCGTTGCTCATGTTGTGGCAGTATGTTATGATGTTACTGGTTGTGGGGTATCATCATCCGCGATATGTGTATATTCGACAGAATGAAACGGTGTTCTTTGAGCCATTCAATGAACACTTGAATACCATTAATAGATAGCAGTAAATATTATCTTGACGAACGGAGATCTGAGTGGTTATTGATGAAATATAATTATTAGTTGCGCAAGATTATTGTGTTTGGGATTAAAAGTTTGAGCAATGGTTCTTCAGCCAATGTTGTATAAAAGCAGAGCCGATAAATGACGATGGTGGCGGTACCAACATCACAGGAGCAGCGCTGTCTTCATGTCTCTATTGGGTAGAATTGTGATATTTGCTCGGACGAAAGGCTTAATACAACAGTTGTAGGTACGTACAGTTGTGCAATAACAGCTGCTGGTTTTATGTGATCTTTATATGGTTTGTGTTTTTATTAAACTGTGAAAGTCGCAACTATCGTGTTTTTATGTATTTAAGTAATAAGCCAGCCTCTAACACTTTATTGCGACAATTTTATATACGTATTAGATGGACTAAATACGCACTAAGTGTTGGGAGGGCACACCTTGGAGCTAATGAGCAGCCTGCGTTGTAATAATCCCAGAGAAGTAAAAATCATACACAAACGTTCGTGTATGCTACAACTGGTGACGTTTAGAGTAAAAAACACATAGCATAGGACTAGGGAACGTTACATTAATCCAGAAAAACCAACGAATTTATTAGCTTACCAAAATGACTAAAAAAGGGTTGCTAGATATATTTAATACAAAAATATGTAATACTATATACATAATGAAAGTTGATATTTTGATGTTTAGTATATCACCTTTTTTACACCTTTCCGTCTTAAGCCAATGTGTATTTCGTGCAGTCTTGACGAAACTTTCGCCGCGACGGCGGCTTGAACCTGGATTATTTTTAAGAGCTATTGCTCGGCTCCTTAAAGAACCTCACAAAGCAAGAACATCACAAAGCAAGTGACTAACAACGTACGTGCAAACACACACCGCACAACAGACTAGATTACTGCATCGCTGTGCAATGTACGTTGTGACAAATGCGTCACTTTGCTAACGAAAGGATTTTAACCGCATTTTTGCCAAATGTCATTCTATTTTTGCCAAAATTTTTCTAAAATTTATCTCGTGCTGTGGTGGGGTGTGAGGTAGTGTGGTACCTCAGGAAGAGGAGTCATCAGGGCCTCTGGGGTGTTCGAGGCCTTAGGATGGAGCCCCCGAACTTCTGCTTCGGCATGTACGGACTACAAGGTGTCTCGTCCTCACCATCCCCAGTAGCATACAGGGTCATGCTGCGGTATGGAGTACACCTGAAGTTCGAACCCCTCTCCCCAGATTTCACACTGAAGAGACCAATATTGGAGTGGAACCCAGTTTACATACGCCAGGGCTTCCATATTCCAGCAATTTTTTCCATTCTTGCTAACAGTTTCGCTATTTTTTTGATATATCTTGCAAATATTATCAGTTTTTTTAAAATTTTGCCAAGGTTTATAAAGCTAGGGGGGAGGCAACCACTGCTTGAACAGAGGGGGGTTGGACTCTCTCGGAGTAATCGCCTCTACTTTGTACCCGCTATGGATATCTATGTTCTATCCACGCTGCCAGTCTTGTCCCGGGTGGAAAATATCGTAAACTAAACTTGTGGCTCGTACAGATGGACCCCTCACTCATAGTCAGGGTAGTGCGCAGCTGTATACTTGGGTTGACAACAAGACACCGTTAAGGAGTAAGTCTCGGGCCAATTGTTATCACTTGCGGTGTGGTATCTAACTTCAGCGTATATTATCAAGCTGCGAAACTCGCACTGGGCAAATTTTAAGCTCGGAGACAAAGACAAACAATTTTAGATACACTGCACACGATGTTAGATAAAGCTTTAAGACCAGTAGAATGCTGCGATCCGTTTATGTTCCATAACAGTTCAAAGACTATTCTCCGTTCCATACAAAAGCTGTAAATTGTGAACAGTGTGTTTATATTGCGACGTGCTAGCTCAATTTGTGTTGGTTGGCATGTTTGCACGTGCATCGTTATAAATAATAAACCATAAGCGTTACAAAAGAGATACAAATAAAGAGCATAACGTTGTAGCCGACCGGCGATACCATAAAACAGAGTAAAAAATCGGATCATGTTAAATTCCCCATTCAGTTATACGGGAAAGTCTTATAAATTTTTTAGGAGTAGTCTAGATCAAGCTATTGTTTCACAACAACAAGTAAGCATATTTCTTAATATCGTCAAAAAACACCATGGTGTCAATGATACAAATATAAAAGCATAGTGGCAGGGAGACAACCTTCTACATATCAGGGCAGCACATGTGGAAAAGTCGCGTAATGGTTTTTTATCTCACAATATCAAATTTGAAAAACGATTTGTTTTCATTAAAGATTGATATTTAAACCAGTAAGCCACCGGAATCTATAGATGGGTAGGAACATACCTGTTCATAGGACATACATGCAAGGTTCGAGTTCCAAACTTCGAGTGATAAACCTGCTGGGGGTGTCGGAGAGATTGGAGGTGCGGCGCCTGTGCGCAGTAAAGCAAGGGTAATCTACTATCTTCCCTACGATCATGGACTCTATAGGTGGTTGGTTATTCGTTGATGTCTGGAACCCCCTCCTCAACGAGGGTTAGCCCCTCAAAGGTCAGCCAACCCCCCGAGCTGTGCCAAACACCGAATCCATGGGTGATTTTCGCTATCCCGGGGGAGAAATGGTTTGGAATTAGAAACAAATATAAACGAAACGATTTTATGGCTTTAGGTACTATCCGTGTTTTGAACATACGATATTCTTTTACCATTTTGACTAGAAAATCTATACATCACGCAATTATATAAGATTTCTACACTCATTTCCTATCCGATAAAATTTAACTTCTACGTCTAAGTGTTAACGTTGTTGTTATCAATATTTCAATACAAAATTGACTGCACAGTTATGCAATGCTGCTCACCATGTATAAAGATTACACAGAAAAACTACCGATTGCGTTAGAGATTTGAACAGTAGTTTAAATCTTAACAGAAAATTTTGAGAATTTGTCTTCTCCTCATTAAACTCGTGTCACATCTCACTCATAATAAAACATAATTAGTAGCTACGTTAACGTTAGGGACAAATTGGCGATAGTCACACGTTACACTTCAATTGTCACGCGTAATCCCGGCTTACTGTTGGGACAATCGTGTGATACGGTGCACACTCGTTACCTTGAATGTCTCATAAGTGTTATATGTGCATATGGCACAAATTTAGCGTACCATATTTCCCTCCACATGGTACGGTAAATTGACGACTGGAAGGGTCTTTGATTTTAGCAGTTTCATTTTAATTGACCATGTCAGAAGTGGAGCAAACCTTGCCTTGAAGCAAGGACACATTGCAGTTGGAACCAGATAATAGATAATTAAGCAGGCAATAAATCCGAAGAGCCGAGCTTTGAACGATGACATCCAGCGAGGATGCATTTACCACGTCCAATGGTAACGAGTTCCAACATGGATGACACTGTGAGAGAAAAGGTATCTTCGGAAGTGAGAATGTCATTAGTCTCTAGCTTGTAATTGTGGCCTCTGGCTCCGTCAAATCCTGGCACAAAAAAATTCGTCACGTCGAGTGAAACCTCACCTTGTGATACCTTATAGAGCAATATTAGATTACTCCGTATATGCCTAGTTTCCAAGGTTTACACTCCCAAATGGTTCAGCCTATCCTCATAATGCGTACGTCGAAGTACCGGGAACATTCCCCTGGTGATCCACAGGACCTACTAGATCAGCAGAATATCTCGTTGATAGTATGGGCACCAAGCATTTGTTGATAGTATGGGCACCAAACATTGCAAATGCAGACGAATTAGGGAAAGATGCAGGTGCAGCCATATCAGCCTGGACAAATGCTGGATTGTTTTACAAATTAATAAAAATACTATGCGCGTTTTTGTGCGACGGCCGCGCAGTTGGCAGAAAACTTTAGGACCTCCGGGACAATCACGCCGATATCGTTTTTGGACTTCGTAATCGAAAGACAGTTACCCTTGAGAGAGTAATCTACACACGAATTATCTGGTTCACAATGCATTACAAAGCATTTCGAATCATTGTGTTCAACGAACCATTCATGGCAGCAACTAGTCAAACCATCCAGATCGAATTGGAAGGATTCGAAGTCAAAGTCGTACTTCATGACACGTCGACCAAACCTGATGCCGTCCGAAAACTTGTAAATGGCACACGACAATATATTCATCAACATAAATAACATAGCTAGTGTACTACTATCTACTCGAGTTGTTTTGAAAACAAAATTGCATATGGTATAGTGGATTACTTAAACTAAGAAGGCGGTCTAAGTCCAAAATTGCCCAAAATATAGTTAAAGTTTAGTTACCACAATTTTCCTTAATTTTTGACTTATTTTTATCTAGGAAGGACTTAGCTAATGGGATCCGGAATTTTGGAAGCTTCCAGAACATTCCAGAAGCATGAGGCTGGGATCACGTGAGTAACTCGACCACGCTGCTATTGTCGGAGATCTAGTAGGCTCCTGGGGATTTCCGATGTTAAAATCCTAATTTTTCCTTTTTTCACTAAATACCTTATATGTTTCCATAGGTTTTCGATTTTTCAAAATCTTAAAATTTATAAAAAATTTTCCTTATAGTGTCAACTTTTGGGCAGGTCCAACCTTGTATTTCCCTCCCTTCTAGACAATATTTCTTAGGTTTTGACCTAATTACTAAAATCATATCAATTTCATTACCCTTTCCTGGGGGATATCCATTCTCCCACAGGGGTGACTCCTATATTTATCTTCGAGAGTGATAAAACTATCCAAATTTCATATTTTATTCTTCATTTCCTACTCTTTATCAATATCTTACCCCGTAAAACTGACTCCAAATCCATCAATTTACAAATTTCCCTATTTTTACTTAAATAACACCTTTCTCTGGGTTTTATCATTATTTCCTCCCGGTGGGGTGGGTTGTAGCCCATAACGGGTACATTAATACTTATTCCCACTCGGGTGAACCCATTATTTACTCCTATATCGGGGCACATCGCTCCTATGCTCTAATTTAGCATTTCATTTACCCAAAAGTCAATACTTTCACTTTATTATCAAATGTACCAAGGTACTAATATTTTCCCAATTCAGGTACAACTTTTCCTTATTGCTGGACTACATTTTATCTTTTCTCTATGCTGAAACCACCCTAATACTACTATTACCCCATTTTTATTAAGTTAGGAATTTCCTAAATCCTACCACTTTTTCTATTTCGATATTCCACTTTTTCTAATTATATCCGAATTCCCAAACCATTAAATCTATAAAAGGGATTTCCCTCATTCACTCCCCTCCGGAAATATACTCAACCCCTACGGGATACCCCTATATGACTCTATTTCTAACCCCAAAACTCAATGAATTTCCACCAAAAATACATATAATAAATAATAAATAATTTTAAAATTTAATAATAAATAAATTTACTTAGCTAAATATCAGGGAGTAACCGGAATTCCGGTTCCGGTTCCGGCGAAAATCGTGTTCCGGTTGCGGTTCCGGCAAAGGGCAAAAACCATACCGGAACCGGAATTCCGGTTTAAAAATTTTGTTTGAAATTTTCCACGTTTTTGCTTCATCCTGTAATCCAAGCATATGTAATATATATTACACAATGATCAAGCTCCAATACAACCAAGCAAAAGAAAAGATTAACTAACCAATTAGCCGTGTGAAACGTAAGTAGGGCACATAATTTGAGCAGGAATTTTTCATAATAATCTGCAGGAGTTTGTTAAATCAAAGCCAGGTCGATGCCTGTAGCAGCTATTTTACACATCCAGAAGTCTGTGGGATACGTTTGAATTAAACCGGTCCAACTCGGTAACAGAGTATGGCTTAAGCAAAAGTACTTAGGGTATGCTTGGCAAACATAAATTGCGTCAAGCACCCGCCAGTGCGCTTGTAACGGGAGGCGACTGGAGACAGAGCGAAAGTGTGTATTCTACGCTCCAAGCTTTGTAAGCATATTCGATTTGACGCAGTATACGCAATGGTGTATAGCGGAAGACATTTTTTGGTCTGAATGTCTAAAAACCGACATATTTGATCGATAAATAAACATTAATAGCTTGCTCAGTCTCTTTAAAGTTTGAGAAAGGCAATAATACCATTGCAATACATAAAGTTTAATGTAAAAGTTATTTTTAAAGCATTTTAAATTCACTATACCTTCATTTCTTCCTTCATCTGTTTTACTATATATAAATTTCGAAGACCAGGTTCCGGTTCCGGATCCGGTCTAAATGAACGGTTCCGGTTGCTGGTTCCGGTTCCGGTAAATTTCGGTTCCGGTTATTCCCTGCTAAATATTGTCTATTGTGTAATGTAGCTATTTGGTTGGTTTTTCGAATTGGACGTTATTATTACTATTCGACGTGTTATAGTGTGTATGGATGTAAAATTACGAACATTGTTGTTGTTGATATAATGCGTATTGTTAATTATTGCTCGATTCGAAGTTTTTTCCTTCCTTTTCTGCCTTGGTGTTTGAGGCTTTTCCAACGGTTTTTACTGGTTTTAAATGTTACGCTGATGGAGAGTTACGAAGAACTTAGTAGTCTGTGTTGGGGCAGGTGCCTTTTTCACCACAAAATTTTTCTTTTTCTTTTTCCATAAAGGCCGCCCCACGCCGCCCTGGTATTCCCTGTCGCCCTCGGCGTGGCATATGAGCGTAATATGTGCGTAAACTATATATATATTCTACTATATATAAATATATATACTAGCTATGTATTTACCTATAAATATATAAAATATATTAAATCTAATAAAACTATCAAAATTCACCCATATCCCTCCACACCCCAAAATCCCAAATTTTATACTTAAAAACTCCTAAAACCTATTCTTTCCTTTTAAATATCACTTTTCCCAACCCATATTCCATACTCATCCACCCTCTCCTTTTACCACCAAAATTCTACCCAAAATCCATTTTTCTCCTTTTTCCCATATTTCTACCAAAATTCAAACCCCTCCCTCTCACCCAAACTTCCACCAATCTCCCTAAAATTTTCATATCTTTTTCACATTACTACCCCTATCCACATATTAAACCCCCTCCCTCCCCTTCTCTTTATTTCCTATAAATTCACCCTTTCCAAAATTTTCCTTTTTCTTCCCTTTTTCTCCATTTTTCAAACACCCTCCATTCCCTCAAAACTCAACCCCCATCCCCTAAATTTTAATATCCTTTTTCACTTACCACCCCTATTCATATATCTACCCCACCCCTTTCCACCTTCTTTATTTTCCATAAATTTCTATTTTCCAAAATTCTCATTTTTCTCCAAATTTTCACATTTTATAAACATCTCCTATTCTATCAAATCTTAACGTCCACTCCTCAAAATTTAAATACAACCTCCCCTACCTACCCCCTTCATCATATTAAAATTTCACCAACCCCCTCTTTCTACTTTTCTCAAACCACACCCCAACTTTCCACCCTTTTTCATTTCAAATTTATCCTTTAAAATCCTTTTTAAATTTTATAATAAATATATAAAATGTATATTATTATCGCGGCTAGCGCGCGTTATATAAATCTGATATAGGGTATTGTTACTTTCGCCGATTGGGCGTCTTGCATTTGTGTACATGGTTACTCATTTATTCATTGTTATATAGTGAAAATTATTCAGTTGATTATTGTGATGGTGGCAGTTTCGTTTGTGTGGTTTTAATTACTTAGCTAAGTTTAGGGTTTTTTTGTCGTAAGCTGTAATACGTGTCAAATTTTAACGGAGCGAGCGTTAATGTCGGTTCGCGGGCGATGGCGTTTTTTTGAGAGCGACAGAAGGAAAAATTCCTTTTTCCTTTCGGTAACTTTGAAGGCTAGTTAGCTAGTATATATTGTGGATTTTATTTCATTTTTCATTTATATCAATTTCTCTCAACAATTTGCCAGTGGTGATTGGATTCGTATAGTGCAACTGGTTAATTACAAAGTGTGTTCTCGAGTGGATTCGACGATTCGTGTTTTAAATTGTTTGTTAAGTGCATTCAGTTATTCTTGCATTTCTACTTAATTAATTCATGGCGTCTGGTTTGGCGAGTTGTGCATCGGTTGTGGTGGAGGACAGGCACTAGTGTGGTTCGAATGATTATAGTGAGTTTTCTGGAGACTGTTGCGTGCCACTTTAGGATAGCAAGGAAACGCGACATCACATTTAAAATGTCAGGCAGCACTGTGAAGCGTGGCTAGTGTATCGTTAGCAAAGACATCTCGTAGTACGTTGGTGGCAAATAGGTTCACATTAGCAGTTTTGTGCGAGTTTTCCTCGGGTCTAATCCTTTTATTCGGTAACAGCGCGTCACAGCCTGTTTCATTCAGTACTTAATTCTGACAATAACCCCTTATGCATATGGAGTATGAGTTGCTCGCTAATGTGAAATAAATGCGCGGAACAGTAAGCATTGGTATTATACTTTCCTGTTACACTGTGTGGATTCGAGTGAGACCGGATTTCTAGGCAATTTGGCGGCTAATAAAGCTCAATTGTGTGAGAGCATTTCAAAGGTGGTTAATTGCTGGTACACGGAACCTTCGGTTAATAAAGGCATCGGTACTATTTGCAATTTATAACTGTATTGCTGCTGTCAGGGCGCGAGGTGCCATTGCGTGGAGATCCCGACTATAAACGTAATAGGGTTGTAGTTTACGTTGGCCGCTTCCGCCAACTGGTCCGTTTTGCGAGCATCGTCAACTTTGTTGTAGAAGGTCGCTACGGATTGGCACTGCGCGTAAATAGTGAATAAACAATTACTCCTATTCGGCTGTCATTAGTGTCAGGAAAAGAGCGTGATAAAGCTAACTTGGTCGATAAAGAGCTGCTAATAGCGCTGGATTGTGTTGGAGATAGGAAACACTGAGGCCTTGGTATCACCATTTTTCTGGTACGCCCAGACCGCGAATTCGCGCACCCCAGCTGTCAGTGTGGTAGTAATTGGTGGCCTACATTTTTCTCTTTCGTGTATTATAGTAAGCGCTGGGGGTCGGAGCGTCGCGTAAGCACGGAACTACACAGCCACAAAAGAAATCAACCTCCGACAGTCTGCGTGAACTAAGACGATCTATAGGTTTCCTAGCATCGTTACGTCAAAGGTACCCGATAGTCGGCCATCATACACGCCCGGTATTTGTGTTTCCCCTTACATACATACGCATATCATATAAGCACATATAGGCTCAATCACAGTGACTTTGCAGGAGGTTACCTGCTTCTCTGGACCCTGCCGAGGAGGCGGGTGCGCTAGGCAGAGTAAGTCCTAGCCGGGTTTAAGGCAGACCAGAAGAAAGGGCAGCCCATTCCTTAAACGGGAACCTCTGGGTGGGATTGGCCTTTCACCCTTTCCGGCACCTTTTCACCACCCGTTGGATCCCAGGCTGCCATACCATGGGCTGCTCTATCGTCGAAGGCTGTGACATTGCAAACATTCCCTAGGGTGGGTCATGGTTGTCGGAACTATGTCTTAGCACAAGCCTCGCCTGGGGGTTGTTCAATGCACAGGCCGGGGAAATTTTACGCTTAGGGGGCTTGGCAGTTATGGGCCAACACCCACGTTCTATTTGGGGAAAATCCTGTGTCACTTGTCCCTTAACACTAACACATAAAATTCTTTAGTTTCTTTTCAGATTCACGAACCATACGAACACCTCAGGTAGTACGTTTTGGGGTACATGTATCCTGTAATGCATGATCGCACTTTATTGTCTTAAAAACGCTTTAAAAAATAAAAATCTATAAAAACTGTTATTGAAAAGGTTGGTTACGCAGTGCGAAATCCTCGGTTACCACTACGATCACAATATTTGGGAAGCTTGTTATTATTGTTATACCTGGTGCATAACGCCGGGACTTTGTTAAGTTTTGTCCTATAATCGTGTAATGTTCTCTAACAGTGTTACTATATAATCTTTAAAAATTTTCAGCTAACATCGGGTAATAAAATTTTAACTACATGGCTTTGCGTGTCACCTGTCCAGCAGGAGCCGATGGTTTTGTTTTCCCTTAAATATATTGGTAGTTTATTGGAAGGCTGCTTACAGGCGAACCCCTGGCGCTGGCCATTAGTATGTGTGTTAGCTTTTACCCAATACTCAATGTGGCAGGACCACGGTACCTGGCTAGCACCTGCTTGATTAGTATCGGATGTGTAGTCTTGGGTAAATGGTTAGTAAAGACTCTCGTTTTTAACGGATCGCGTCTAGCTACTCGGGTGTATTTACCTTTATTTATTTTCAGACGTCTTGTACATATCTATAGCTTTCACGTCTGATGCAATCTTTGGACATTAATACTACGAACTCCAAAGGTAAAGCACCGGCCTCTGTTTTATGTATAAAATAGCTGTTCCAGGTAACGGGATTTTCATGTATTGACGGAACAAACTAGCAGTCTTACAAAACGACCCGCATAGCTCCAGTCTGTATCTCAACTCTGGCCGCTTGTCGAGTTGAGATAGAGCCTGGATGCCTTCAGAACTAATACAGTTCCAACCTACCCTTGTTTGACCACCCAAGATGAAATGTCTCAATTCAAACTTTTCAATTTTACTTGCTAAAAGTTATGCCAAAATTTATTTAAATTCTCTTTACTATGCACTACCGGACTGTTACACGGACTCGTCGCCGTAGTTACATTTTGCCTAAAACATTTTACATGAAATTTATAAGTATTGAATCCAGAACCTGTGCTCCTGTATACGTTCTGGTGGACTCTAGGCTTAGGGGTGTGCTAGTCTATACGGACACGGTACCACCATACAGAATTATTTAGGAAACCTCTAAGTAAATTATCGTTTTAATTCGCAATATTGTAATGTGGTTTTGTTTTTGTTTTTTTCCCAACTTTACAACTTGTTCACAACCTTTTTTAATCAGGTTTTAAATTAATTCATTTTCACAATTCAAACTTTTACAAAGTTTTACTTAGAGCTATGACTATTCTTTTCCAAAACTTTATCAGTGTCCCATGGCCTGTCATTCGGACTAGCCGGGGTACAAACGTTGAGGGGCCAAGTGCTCATATTCGATAACGTTAGTTAAAATTCGATTTTGAAATTCATCAGTTTTATTTAAGCATTTTTAGTATAAATTCATTACCTACGGCATGTTCTCCGGACTCGCCAGGGTACAGTCAGTATTAGCACGGATATGTCATCCTGCTAACCAAAATTCAATTAACTTTAGCTTAATTTTTAAAAGGTTACGCCTAAAAGGGTGCCGAATGCACCAATGCCATCCATATCTAAACTCACAATTTTTATCCCATAGTAATTTACTTTTTAACGCCATCAATGGTCTAGGTCTGTTTAGGTTGCAGAGCATAATTGGTTTAACTGTAATTTATTCTAGTGTATATACGTTCACACGGCCTACTTATCTCAGTTCACAATCAAGCACCAGACATTGACCTAAACTTGATATCCCTGCCCGGGACAATGACATGTCTACCGCTGGGAACTCGCGCAACTCTCATCCAGTGATAAAGGGTATCTCCGACCGCTGGTAGACCGGTCCATCCCTTTGGTGGCTTCTTTTCCCCTTATCGTTGATTTTACTTATATTTTTGGGTAACCCTCGAACTCGCTCTCTATCTCTACCCCTTTCCCTTTGGCCACCATTGGAGATGTCGGTTACGTTTTGGTAAGAAACGTGCCGCGGAGAAGGCCGATAAACTCACATATAGTTCATAATTTGCCTATTTTTGCTTTTGTTTTTCTTATTAGCTAAGTATAGTTAAGAGTTTAATTTTATTTTCCTTACAGTCTTGATCTGAATTGTTGGCACTCCTTTGGTTGGGGGGAAATCAGGGAATCGTCGTACAGCGATGATTTTGGTACCATTCGACTCAGCTCGACGAGGCGAGTTCAACGGTACCAAATTTGACCATATTCCAACAATTTTGAAATTTTTCAAATTTTGCCCTCAGTACTAAGGGGGGTACGTTGAAAAATCGAGAAAAAATTTTTTATGAGCAAAATAGACATAAGTACTATAGATACACGCAGAATAACGAGACAAAGTCAACCGTGCCTTATTTATCATGATATTTTCACTCCTTAGCTAGTTATGGCTGGAAAACCATTTTCGAACTACTGAGCTCCACGAGACGACTTCAACGATGTGAAATGTTACCATATTCAAAACATATTTCTTAACTTTCAGGCTAATTTCAATAATATATTAACTAATCACATTAAATATAGTAATGGCTGCCCGCGGACGGCCAACAAATAACAGATTTAACATTATTAACCCTATTAGAGTTTTTCAACGGAACAATGTTGATAACATTCGTATGACCTACACCCAATTTTTAATTGTAAGTTGTTATAATTTACGTTGCAATATAAATGTTAGACTAAGCCTAAGCCTAAGTCTAAGCCTTAGACTAAGCCTAAGTCTTAGACTAAGACTAAGTCTTAGACTAAGCCTAAGCCCAAGCCTTAGACTAAGCCTAAGCTTAAGTCTTAGACTAAGCCTAAGCCGGGGGGCTCCGCCCCCCGGACCCCCGGTACTAAGCTGTTCTCCCACTAAACCTAATCACGATATGACCAATGCCAAAAATCCATCCATTTAAACGCATAAGAATTTCATTTAAAAATATCAGTTTTCGCCTGCATTGCCAGTATCGGGCTCCATATGTCGTTACCCTGGCTACCTACGGATTCGTACCATACACCGTTCGATAGCCCGTGGGATCTTCTATTTCTTGTCCAAACATGAGCCAAATCGGTCCATCCAATAAAAAGTTATGGTAAAAAATGTAAAAAAAACCCAAAATCCACATTTTTTAAAAAAATCCGACCCCTGAAATTAGGGTCCCTTGCTGAAGCCCCCTTAAGAGGTAGAGCCCTGAAACATTCTCTATTGAAAAGAGCGGGGAAAATTACCCCCTGGGGGGTTAGCGGGGGAGACTCTTAAAGCTAAGCTTTAGGAAAAAAATTGCCAGAAAAGCCTCCATATCCCCCAAAAATCGGAAAATAAAAGAATGTGTTGAATCAGCATATCGGAGGTTATACCTGAAAAGGGGTGACCCTGATATCGAAGAGATCAGTTTTGGGGGTGAGAGATGATTGGGGGTCCAGAGACTATGGGGCTATACCTGAAAAGATGGTGGGCCCCTTCCCTGATTTCCCCCCCAACCCAAGGAGGGCCAGAAAAGCTTAAAAGATAGGCCCAATTAAACTTGAAGCTAACCTTAAGGAATTTGATTAGCGTTGGCGAATTTGAGTAATCATGCCATCAACGCTTATATATATTTATATACCGTGGCGAGTTCGCATAACGAGCCGTGGTATCATGTTGAGTTGAAAATAACTAGGAAAAGTAGATTTTGACTGTAAATTGGAACTTTGCGCAAAATTTGAATTTTAGAAATGTATACCCCTCTATACATGACTTTAAGGAGAAAAATCCTTATGTGGAGTTTATTTAACTGTAAAGAGGAATACGTGTTATAGTTTTACAAATGTCAGCTAGGGTTTGAGAAAAGTTCCATGGTTAAACTGCAGCGAGGTCGAGTAGCAAGTCTGTAGTATCTCGATAATTTGTTCTAGGATTTTGCATAGAAGTTTTAGACTATCTGCCGTGCCCGTGTAGGCTAGTACTGAAGTCAGCTTAGAATTTCTTAGAAAACTTTATCCGACATTATTTATGAAATTTTTTACGGCCACCGAGTGCCCGAGTAGACCGGTGAACAGCTTAATTTAGATTTGCATCGAAACGTGCTCACGAGTATAAATGTTTAATTTCAATATCAAAAGATTTATTAAGAATATCATGAAAAAGTGTTCGAGTAACAACCAGTAGCCTTTGCTAACCAGAATTTCCGTGTGAATTTTAAAGAGAAGCAACTGAGAAATGTGTCCCCACACTTTCCGTCCTTACTGAGAATCAAATGGTGCTGGGTAGCAGTGAGCTGCATTAGCTCTGAAGGCGTCCAAGCTATGTCTTAACTCAGCAAAGCGGCCCGAGTTAAGGCAGGGGTTGGAGCTGGAGGAAGCATTTATAACCATTAAGTCCAAAGCTTGTAGGTTACACTAAGATACACTTCGTAATGTGTTGACACCATTCGTATATTAACCCATGAATAAAAGTCCGTGTATTAGCTGTTTCGAATGTAATATTACTAAGAGGTCGGTTGAAATTGCACCAGAACGCTAAGACTATTGCTATAACAGGTCGTCTAAAATTAAATAACAATTAGTGCAACCGCAATATAACCTTGTAATGTATTCGCACCACAGCGACAACCCTAGTAGCCAGATAAGGATGCCTGGTAAAGGCCCAGCACTTCTAAAGCTCGGCACAATAAGATCGTAGGGATAGGCTAATGCTAGTGTAAGGGAGCCTAAATGCATTCCTATAGGTGACCAGCACCATTCGGCGAAGTAACAAAACAACTAAATAACTAAGGATTCGCTCACGCTAGGTCAGTAACACGGCGCTTTATCGTAGAAAATTTTAACAATAAATGTTAAATTGAAAGTTTCAAAAATATAAAATAACAATGTTAGCACTGCGTGACAAATTGTACAAAAAACTTAACAGCTTCTAGCCTTATGCACTAGGAGTATATTAGTTAACGAATAACAAAAATATTGGAGTACCGTTAGGACTAGCCTAAGACACAAGCAATTTTGACACAATCTGTAACAATTTTTATATTTTTATGAAGTTTTGAATTTTTAGAAACGGTCGTTTCGTCATAACCATGTATTATGGGATACACGTACCCGAATCGTAACTTTACTTGAGCAAGTTGTAGGCTTTGTGTATCTGAAAAACAACCAGTAATTTTATGGGTTAGTGTTAATGGGACAAGTGACCAGGATTTCCCCTAAATAGAACGTGGGTGTTGGACCATAACCGCCAAGTCCCCTAAGCATAAAATTTCCCCGGCCTGCATGCTGGGTAACCCCTAGGCGAGGCTTGCGCTAAGACATAATTCCGGTGATTATGTCCCACCCTAGAACATACTGGCAACGATGCAGCCTTCGACGATAGAGCAGCCCATGGAAGACGGCCTGGTGCCAACGGGTGGTAAAACGGTTCCGGAGAATGGGAAAGACCAATCCCACCCAGAGGTTCCCGTTTAGGAGATGGGCTGCCCTCTTTCCTGTTCTGCCTTAACTCGGCTAGGTCTTACTTTGCCTAGCGCACCAGCCACCTCGTATGGATCTCAGAAAAATGACGCAGGCAACCTCCTGCGAAGTCACTGTAGATTTTCACGTGGATTATGTGTAACGATAAGGGTGAAATTTGTGCATATAGTTATATAAATATATGTGTGCGACATTTTTATGTGTCGTAGAATCATGAAAACTCGCTAAGAAAAATCCTATGAGCACGACAAGGAGGGTCGAAAAAAAGAAAAATGGTAATTTATAACAATAGTATACGTACTACATTATATTAAAGTAATAACAAAATTAAGTTTCCTAATATGAAGTACCGGCAACTTAAGAACGCACACCCAGACAAAATCCAATACTCATAGAATATATGTAAAGAAAAAGAGAAAAATGGAAACCAAAACAGAACACATTATACACTAGAGACAAAATTAGCACGTGTAGTCGTTGAATGTCGAATAAAATATAATACACGTCGTCTCTCCACACTATGTATCAAGCCATCGTCATAGCTAGGTCACGCCGCAGACTCCCAACGAAATTTATTTATTAACAAAATTATTAAATTATTTAGTATTAAATTTATATACTTGTGGGGTAACCTTAGTGAATTTTGGGGTTAGACAGGGGTTTTATTGGGTATTCCATAGGAGTTAGGTAGATTTCGGGATGGAAATAAGTAAGTGGAACCCCGTTTGACAATTTTGGCCGGTTAGTAAGTTGTGTAACGTTGGAAAAAGGTAAATGTCGGAATGTTTGAATTTGAGAAAAATGGTGGAAATTTGAAAAATCCAAGGGTGATTAAGAATGGAATAATAGTGGGATCAGGCTATCCCAGCCCTGGAAAAATATAGAATATACCCCAGTAGTAGAGTAGAGTTTGACTTTGGTTGATAAAATCCTAATTTATCTATGAATTTGGGAATAAGATAAGAAAGTGGATTTTAGGTAAATCCGAGCGCCGAATTAAAGTAGTGTGTTTAAAAGGTTCACCCGAGTAGAGATAAGTGTTACCCTACCGAGGATAAAATATAATACACCCCACCAGAAAGAATTAATAGTAAATCAGAGAGCAATGTGTTACTTAAAAAAGTAAGGGAATGTATAAATTTGTAAATTCCGGCCCATGTTTAGGAAGTAATAATCCCCGAAATAGGAGTAAAATGGGGTGGTTACCCGAGGTGTAGCCGCGTGCCATTCTACTCAGGAAGCACAACCACCACCGCCTTTGGGGAAGTTTTGAAAATGGAATTAATCTTGGTGTTTGTTTTAAAATGTTGAATATTACTAAATTTTAGTTCCGAATTGGTATCACGGGGTAATATATATAAGTCAAAGAGGAAATAAAGGTTTCTATAGGAATTTGGGTAGATATCACCTCTTTGTAGATGATATAAGGTTTATTTCCCTTGGGAGAATGATCCTTTCCCCCGGGGGAAAAGGTATAAGTTAAGGATAATTTGTTCTTTACATAGAAATATGGAATGGTACCTTTTAGCTTGCAGGTTATAATTAAGGAACCATATAACCCAAATAAAGGAAATTAAGGATCCCCACGCCCAAAATAGTAGGAAATGTCCTGACAAAAGAGGTTATAAGAGTCGCCCCTCTGGGAGAATTAATATCTCCCCCATGGAGGGTAATTAATTCATTACAATTATAGGGATAAAGTCCAAATTAGTGAAATATGGTTTCTAGAGAGTAAAAATACAAGGTTGGACCTGCCCAAAAGTTGACAATAACTTCTTACACTGACAACTGGGGCGCGCGAGTTCGTGGTCTGGCGAACCATAGCAGTGGTGATAATAGTAGATAAGCTTCCTAACTCTCCAATTCCAGCGTTACCCCTATTGCGATGGCAGCTTTATGATGTTTATTACGTTCACTTCCAGAGACACCACCAACGGCCGTTCGGTTATAACGATTTATTCGCCAATACAAGAACGAGCAGTACCACTTCGTAACAGTACATTTAGCCGACTAAGTCGATACTCAGTCACCAAACGTGCAACTGTGCAAGCGTGAAATACGCTAGCCGCATTAATGTAACGCGTAATCCTTACGTTATGGCCCTCCACGATTTGACACAAATAACACAATTTCACAGTCCACGGATATTATACGGCAAGGTGACAATGCGTAGCATAGACCAGTCTATATTTGTAGCCTTAGCCTACTTTCAAACTAGTCCCGCGTCGTCTCATTCATTACGACACGATACGATATAGCTACTTTAACACGTATATTCGATGCTCGGTTCCGAGGCACGTTGCACTATAACGCTAACAGAACGCTATGAACGGCGGACACCACAAACGTAGTTGGTTGTATTTTACGTATGTGATGAAATTGAATATAGTACATATACGGTAAAGAACTCACAAAAGCCGGGGAACACCACTCGGCAAACACATCTTTGGTAGCTAGTAACCAGAAAGCAGTGAAAACTCGATGAGAATAATTTAAAACAAAATTGGGTACTGAGGTTTCCGCCCAACGGCGCTTCGCGTCCCTGCGGCCGAACTGAAGAGGCACTTATAAAACATATATGAATGCCATGACGCATAGGAAATACAAAACATCTTAGCTAACTCATCTTCATAACAACGATCGAACAATTCACTAATATCTATCATTACTGTGAAACCGAAAACAAAATGATGTCGACTAATAACATAAAAAATTCAAGTGTGCCCCACCGAACAAACTATCTGCTCCACGTCGCATTATTAGCCAGGTCATCCCTCGTCTAAAATTAAACACTACATCCAAACTACGGTCGAGAAACCAGTACAATAACCGATGCGACGACTACCGTACGTAGACCGGAACCAAGCGAGCAAACAAGTGCAAGAGACGTTGGATCAAGGAGTGATCAGAAGATCCTATAGTCCATGGGCATCACTGACCAACAAGAAAGACGGATCAAAAAGATTCCTTGCCGACAATAGAATGCTCAATTCAATCACAAAGCGTGATAGGTTTCCGTTACCACGAATCGATGAAATGCTGGACGAATTACTGGGAGCGAAGTATTTTTCAACCTTGGACCTCATGTCGGGATACTGCCAAGTCCCGATGAACGACCACGATAAAGAAAAGACCGCATTCATCTGTCACGACGGTCTATTCGAATTCAACGTAATGCAGTTTGGATTGACGAACGCTCCTGGAACATTTCAAAGAATGATGCAATTGATCTTGGCGGGGGTCCTAATGGAATCATGCCTATGCTATCTTGATGACATCATAATATTCTCGACGTCATATTGTGACCACCTGTACGACATCAGCCGGATACTACAACGTCTTCGGGAAGCGAACCTCAAGGCAAAAAGATCAAAGTGCGAACTCCTGAAAGAAGAAATCCCATTCCTGCGATACATCGTGTCGAACAAAGGAATTTCAACAGACCCTGGAAAAATCGAGAAGATACATAACTTCTCGAAACCAAAGACGGTAACGCAACTCAAGAACTTTCTCGGTTTAACGGGATACTATAGACAGTTCGTACCCGACTACGGCACAATAGCAGCACCGTTATACGACATTACGAACAAGCAATCAAAAATGGTATTCAGTCAATTGTGGACGGAAGATACCCAACAAGCGTTCGATACCCGGAAGACCAAGATGACAACGCCTCCAGTATTCAGATATCCAGATCCATACAGGCCGCTTATCCTGTACACCGACGCAAGCAAGCATGTTATCGGATACATCCTATCTCAAGAAGACGAAGCTGGGAATGAACACGTGATCCATTATGGTAGCAACAAGTACCGTGACGAAGAAACTCGGTACTCGATAACGGAACAAGAATGTCTGGCAGTAATTCGTGCGGTTCAACATTTCCGGCCGTACTTATTTGGAAACCATGCAACGATCATCACGGACCATGCACCATTGGTCCAGATCCTCAATAAGAAACTACCGTTGGAACAAATGACCGTGCGAATGGCGAACAAAATCCTCGAGTACGAGTATACAATCGTATAGAAAGCGGGACGATACCACCAAAACGTGGATTGCATGTCAAGACTACCAGTCGTCCCTGGAACCGAGAATTTGGAATCGGATGGCGAAGAAGTAAAGCCCCAGTACAAACCGCTGGTGACCAAAAGAATTGGTGGAAACCAACAACAAGCGATGCAAATAAGAACGAAAGAAGCCAGTAAGAAGAAGCAAAAAGAAAAAGAACTCAAAGAAGACCAACAAAAAGGAAACCAAAGAACCAACAAGTACCCGATAGCTACGATGGACCAAGAAGAATCCGATTCCGAAGTATCCTTGATATTCGAAACAGAGGTACAGGTACAACCAACGCAAGGAGAAGATAACCAGTGGTCCGATATCAAAAGTTAAAACGAAATGGGAAAAGGTAAAGAACTAGTAACCGATAGAGGACGGAAGAAATACAATCGGAAGAAACAAGGAAAGAAAACCCCGCAAGACTTACAAAACCAGAAGAAAGAACGGACCCAAGAGATTAAGTGAACAACAACAAAAGACCTCATCAACCAAGAACGCAATAGCGCTCAGCGACGATAGCGAAAAAGATAACCAACCGGTAATGGAAGAAACCTCGGAAGAAGAAGACAGTATACTCGAACTATTCAAAGACGAAAAACAAACCGAACAACCAATATCACAACATCAAAAGCGATCAAAAAGAAAAGTTAGCGTGGAACCATTGATAGAAACGGACCAAAGATTGGAACCAAACTAACGACAGAAGGAAAGATTGGCATCGGAGGAAGAACTGGACAAACCAGACGCACCTAAAGAACCCGAAATAACCGAGGCCGAGATGTACTCACAATATTTCAGATTGGAACCACCGTTGGCACCAGAAGAACTGGTGCTCGCGCAAAACGAAGACCCATGTATCCACTCGTTGAAGCACTACATCGAGCACCACGAATTCCTGGATACAACCCCCGAATTCGACAAGAAATAGATCATCTCCGCCATTGACCATCAAAAATTTATTAGCTTTTTGAACGGGAACTGGTGGTCTTGGTTCAGCTCTGAAATGCCGGGCCACGGCTCACTCTTTTTATGGGCCAGTATTTCGGCAACTAATTCTCGGTCAGAGTAAACGAAGTGAAATTTCGCGACGGGTACACACAGTTTGTGCAGTGATGCATAATGGAAAGTATTTTTGTGCTGCTGACGGATTGCGGAAACCAGGAAACCCGAGACACGCCAAATCGATCAAGGAATGCAGAAAAATAGGGAAATTGTTTATCTTCCCAAGCTTCGTCAAGCTCCTCAAACGATAATGTCATGGTAATACATTAACGTTAACGTAACGGCAAATTTCAAAGGCACAGTACCTGTATCTGTTAGTTTGAATCCAGTTACTTACTTGTTATATACAGAAATGCAGTGAAGTAAACCATGGCAATATAGTTTGTATGAATTTTCACAAAATTTCGCTACGAAATGTAGTGTGGACCCGTACTTTGTGCAAGCATATGAAATATACTTTGTCAGTTTTAGCTTTAGCTGACAAATTGTCAAAATATTAATACAGCCTGTGTTGTAACAAAGTTCACATGGTTTTGTCGCAGCTATTGCGCCTTCGTTGCGGAAGCACATGGGTTGTTATAAATTCAAGGAGAGGATTAAAGAAACACGCTACAAACAAGAAGCAATCTTTTAACAAAGTTTTGGTCGCCAATAGAGGTAAGTAATGTCAATCATAATTTTAATCAAGTATTTTACGCTCGTCAGCGCTAACAGCATGTAAAGCGACATGACAATGACAGGATTGTTTTACAGTGACACGATATTCGCAGGGTTTTTACAAATAAATATTTTAGGATCTTCATAAAGGGGTGCGAAGCGATGCGTTTTTGTTTTTGTCAGAGGAGGAAAATTCGGCACCGTCTGTCCGTCTATCCGTCCGCTAAACTCCTCAATAACTATTGGGCCGATTTTAAAAAAACTTTTTTTTGTTAGAAAGGATTAGTATCGGACAGGTGCAAGACATATAGATTTTGTCAAAATTTGCTTTAGTTAATTAGTAATTACCTAATTAGTTAAGCGTGTTAGCCTATTTTCAGCAATTTCAAATAGTAATTGCATATTTTTTCAGTATATAATTGGTATAAAGCTATTATTTTGGTGCATATACTACATCTCACCGTGGTAATTGTGAATCCGGTGCTTATTTACTATTCGAGGAAGTTAAAAAATGCTAATTAGTTGTTAATTAGCCAATTTTTTAAAAATTTTCAAAGATCTCAAAAATTAAAAATGAATTGCCCCGGGAGTTTTCTATGTCGCTGATCACGAATATGACATTTATGTAGCTCTAAAACCTGGCCTTATTGCTAATTAGTTGATTAATTAACTATCTAATTAGGTAATTTTATGCAAATTTTAAAATAAATTCAAAATTGCTAATTTGTTGCGCTCAGGTGTTTTCGATCTCGCTGATTATGAATATGTGGCTTTTAAAGCTCTATAATTTTTATCATGGATGCTAATTAGATTATTAATTAGTTGATGTTATTAATTAGCTAATTTCTTTTAGCTAGCGAGCTTTTTGTATGGTGCATTTGACATCAATTGCCTAAAACATGATATTATAAATTGATTAAATACGTAGTTAGTTGAAACATATGTACACACAAATAAGATACCAAATACATTGCCTGTTGCTCCGCTAATTTTTTGTAATTTATTACGTTTAGTAGTTTTAATTTTACCGTATGTGTCTCAGAGTCAGCTACTATTCTAGACTTTACGAGCTTTCTCTAATAGAAGCACATTTGCCGTGGTGCTTTAATTGTCAGAAACCTTTTTATGACAACTCATGCGTGCGGAACCAAGATTGAAACTTCATATCGTTTGATTTTGGATCGAAATATTTTAATATCATGCCGTTACACGTGTTTTCAATGACTACGGTTAATAATCTACGCTGTTTAAATTTATTTAAGGCTTTATTTCCGAAGCCATCGTGTGGTTTATGTTCAAGCTCTACTAGTTGAGTAATTATGTTGCAATTTCGTATGTCATACCAGAAACTGGAAAGAGTTGGATGTAATGTATAAAAATAATAGCATGGTTGACGAATCGTCTCAAACAACCTCAATTACTATCAGCTAGGCGAAGAATTAAGAAACATAACTACCTTTTTGTTGTGTGACTTCTTGGTTATGATGGAAGTTTTCTCGGCCTAAGAAATGTTGTGCTCTAGCCATAGCTATCGGACCCTATTATCGGAATAATGTAAGTAAAAGCGTGTTATCCTTGCATCCCATGTGTAACAGATCCATACGGATCGTTACGAGGTGGATTAATCCTGACCACAGCCTAATGGCAAACATTTAGCGAAAACCCATAATCTCGACCACACAATAATGGTCAACTTTTAAGATAATCCTGACCACAGTGCAATGGTCAGCATTTTTTGGAACACAAATAATTCTGTCCATGCCCCAATGGTCAACATTTTTTCCGAACTACCAAAAATCCTGTCCACAGTGTAATGGACAACATTTTACCGAATACAAAAAATCCTGTCCACAGTGTAATGGACAACATTTTACCGAATACCAAAAATCCTGTCCATAGTATAATGGTCAACATTTAGGCGAGTTCCCCAATAACCATGACCACATGTATAGTGGCCAACATTTCCTAATTCAGCCACCAGTGTCTCCCCAACCTGGGACACCCGACGGGAATAGCCCAAAAAGGGGACGGAACCCACCGTCGCATCGCAATACGTACATCTATGTAAGCAGAATCAATTAATCGCCTCTTAGCACAAGCAAATATATAAACTGAGTTCCTATATATATACCCATCAACCACAATGCCCTGTTGTCTCCTCATACCTATGTAAACTGCCTAACTGGCACAAACCAGGAACCACCGCATATACGTAAACCAGTAATTGAAACAACTTGCAAGATCAATATAGTTATATAAGTACATAATCACAACAAAATCACCGGGTATATATGCAAATAATTGAAATAGAGCTGAAATCAGAGTATATATGTACGTGATCGGAATAAATTCAATAACACCATATCAGGGAATAACCGGAACCAAAATTTACCGGAACCGGAACCAGCAACCGGAACCGTCCATTTAAACCGGATCCGGAACCCGTTCTTCGAAATTTATATATAGTAAAACAGATGATGGAAGAAATGAAGGTATAGTGGATTTAAAATGCATTAAAAATAACTTTTACATTAAACTTAATGTATTGCGACGGTATTATTGCCTTTTTGAAACTTTAAAGAGACAGAGGAAGCTAATAATGTTTATTTTTCGATCAAATATATCGGTTTTTGGACATTCAGAGCAAAAATGTCTTCCACTATACACCATTGCATGTACTGCGTCAAATCGAATATGCTTACAAAGCTTGGAGCGTAGAATACACACTTTCGCTCTGTCTCTAGTCGCCTCCCTTTACTACACATACGTTTGTTGTATGTTCTGTAGGAAACTTAAAATTATTGGTTTATATGAATCTAAGAGAAAATAATAGATAGAAGGTAATTTTCTGATCATTGGTCAGAGACACTGTTTAGGCTAGCGTTGAACAAACAGTGCCCGTCAGTTAGATCATAATGATGATAACTTTCTAATCAGAATGCTATAAATGAGACACACTCTTATGCTGCACGCACAGTTTTCAATAAATACAGTTCATTGCCAAGAAAGCAGTTTCTAGCTGCGTTGCAGATAACGTTATTTTACTTCAAGTTAAACTGATTTACCAAGTTTACAAGCGCACTGGCGGGTGCCTGACGCAATTTATGTTAGCCAAGCATACCCTAAGTACATCTGCGTAAGCCATAAGTACTCTGTTACCGAGTTGGACCGGTTTAATTCAAACGTATCCAACAGACTTCTGGATGTGTAAAATAGCTGCTACAAGCATTGACCTGGCTTTGATTTAACAAACTCCTGCAGTTATTATGAAAAATTCCTGCTCAAATTATGTGCCCTACTTACGTTTTACACGGCAAATTGGTTAGTTAATCTTTTCTTTTGCTTGGTTGTATTGGAGCTTGATCATTGTATAATATATATTACATATGTTTGGATTGCAGGATAAAGCAAAAAACGTGGAAAATTTCAAACAAAATTTTTAAACCGGAATTCCGGTTCCGGTATGGTTTTTGCCCTTTGCCGGAACCGGAACCGGAACACGATTTTCGCCGGAACCGGAATTCCGGTTACTCCCTGCACCATATAATATATATATATATAAGGCACGTGTTTGCTATATACATATATTATCATCTTAATCGTGTCATGTAATTGTGTACCGATGGAACCGCTGTAGTTGCTTATATGTATTTTCAGGTACACGATCCCGCCGCTTGATCGACAATATTCGTTAACCGATTGTATATGAGTGTTATATTATATTCATACCGTTCATTGTTATTATATGAGGCCATAAAAGCGCTGCCCTATTGTTGTCATTGTATACCGTTTTATAATCATGTCGTGCTATAATTGTATTGTTTTATTGGATTGAACAGGTCATAAAAGCGCCTGCGTTTTACCATGATTTTATATATTCTGTTGGTAATACTTTGTTGCATTTTCTGTAATTTCTAGGTTGGAAGTACGATTGATAGAGTGTAACGCATTTGGGATAATTTTAGGAGAAAAGTTAGGGATTTTTACGCACGCAAACTGATATTTTATAGGTACAGAACGTGAGTATGGCGAGCCCTTGCCATACGCGATTTCGTAGGAATTTTAGGACGGTACGACTCCCCCGCTGAACCCAGTATAAGCATCTACGTAGGAATTGCCCTACCCCGAGTGGTAGGACCACGAAAGTTGTTACAGATCTTTATAGAAATGACTGGCTGTGACGGATAGCCGTCACGACCGTCCTCACGAATGAGGACCACAAAAATATGGCCGTCCGCCCGAAAGCGAACATCAATTAAGAGAATTCCCTGAAAATTATGAGAAAGCCGAAAGTATAAAGTTTATCAGTGCTCGCTAGTTATCGCCACACTGGTAATTTGTAAAACTCTACGAAATATTATTTACCAGTTTTCAATTTTTGAAAAATTTGGCATGGACCCTACCCCAAGAGTCTATTTTCCCCCTGTAGACCGAATGCGGTCCTGTTACATATCATTTTACTCGGACGGATATACTGAGTCCGAATCCGAGTCTTGTCGGGCCCTCCTGCCATTGCCCCGGGAGCGCCATCCTCTTTTCACCCTTCTTGCCCTCGCTTTTTCTTCTTGTTTACTTAAGCACATTTTCCTGTGAACGTGTCCTGTATTAGATTAATATAAAGAAGCTAACTGCAATTTTGATATTGTACTGCAAGGAGGTTTCTTATCGGCAGGCGAATATAAAGCTTCTATAAAGGTGATATTAAATTTATAAATTTAGTATTAACTTTAATGGTTGCACTACTCGGGACCATTGAATGTTCAGCTTCTAAGCAAGTAAGCTTCTTAGGTAAACAAGTCCAACAACCGAGTTATATCAACGTCGTATTAATTTTATATAGAACTTGATGCTAGTAGTAGCGTGTTGAATGGTTCTTATCAGCAAGTGCGTATTTAATATTAAGTATAAACTGTTTTATATAAAACGAAGTTTCTTATCACAATTGTTCGGCCCGACCACCAAGTATCACTGTGTGAATAGACGCGGCTCTTCGAATTAATGAACGGCTGACACGAAATTTATAAAGTTCGTATAGATCTATCTAGTATATTAAAGTTTCACTTGGCACTGTAGGAACCACCAGATGTCAGTGATTTCGATAAATAAATAAATGTGACCCCGTAAGTTATGTGGGATGTATATTAAAGTCGGCAGCGTTTAAAGAAGTAAGCTTAATTCTGTGAGCTTCGTATGAAGTTGATACCGAATTCAGAGGTTATTGTAAGATTTGCACGGTTGTGGCTAGTATGGTTTATTTAATATTTCGTTTACTAGGAGTTTTACAAAGTTTAGAGCATAGTAGTTTTATATAAATTTAACCTAAACAAAATAATAAATCAAATGAATTAAGTAAGATTCGGCCACCAAATTTTCTTAAAATATGATCGGAATTTGGCCGATAAGACTATTTACTTAATTTAATAATATTAAATCAGAAATCGGACCAGAAGTGCTGAGTAAGCACTTTAACGAAGTTCCAATTTGAAAATTTTAAATTTTAGTATAAAAGGAGAACCGCGTAAATTCATCAGAGTTCAGTCTGTCTTCGGCAGCGTAGAGTTAGGTCGCTACTAACCGCGATTATAAATAACCAATTATCATGTACCATAGTCTTGTGATTAGAATGAGCAAGATGTAGCCTCGCGAACGTCCCACTGTACGCTCTACCCCGCATACCTCGTTTCGTTTCCGCATTTCGCTTACCTGAACCTGCTATTTTGTCGGAGTATCCTCTCTGTTAGCCAACGTTCTACCGAGCGAGTCGTTAGTTCAATGGCGCCTCTTTTTATCGATAACTAACCTTAGCATTTACCGGTACTGGCTTTTGACTTGACCCATTGTTTTTCATAAGTAAGGTAAGCATAGTTGTCATAAGATAAGGCTACACAGTACACGCCGTGTTTTGACTCAGCTGTGAGACTTCAGTGAAAAAGGCGATGACTCGGCAACTCGCCCCAATTGATGCTCTGCTCATTTTTGTATTAGCGTACCATACCTGTGACATAGTGCTTATTATATTCGCCCGTACAATACGTGTCTGTCTGTATACCCATAATGTTGCGACTCATCAATAAATGCTCAATGGAAACCCAACTCGTTCAAGTGTTTTGTTGACCCGTAGTAGCGATACGAACTCGAAGGGGTTCGAAACCCGTCACCCCGATCGACGACCCACGTTCAGGTTTGACACGCGCATCGAAGAAGCAAACCTTAGCGTGACTCGCCGATTACAATTAAGTTTGTTAATTATGCTTATTGTACAGGTACGACTAGTGCGACTCACATATAGCGAATTTTAAAACCTCACGCTGAGCACCCAAAGTAGGAAATTTACACCCGCGCGAATCCGACGTTAAACGTCTAGGGATTTGTCGGACCCTAGTGGGGGCCACTGGCTAAATAAATTAAAGCGAACTAAGCGTTTCGATAAAGTGGGAATAGAATTTGTCCCAACTTAAGCATTCAAAATTCTACACCTCCCGGGTTAAACGTGGAGAGGGAATAGCGGTACGGTCTCTTTGGCCTGTGAGCAGGTGACGGAGCCGACCTCCCTGGAGACCTCAAAGGTAGTACTTCGTAGACTACGTGCGGAACCCGTCGGGCAGGATCAGAACACATCCTCTGAAGCGCTCCTGCGTCTTGCTAAGCTCCGTAATTTCTTGGGCCTGACCCGAATAAAAGAAATTTACCCAATAGGTCCGCCCTTGAAGTCACGGTAGCCGGGATCGTATGGGCATTACGTCTGGGAAGTGCGTAATGCAGCAGCGTCACGTCGATTTTATTACAAGTGGGGGCCACGCCGTGAGAGAAATTTATTCGTTCAACCCATGCCGTGAGCCGAAGTTATCCGTTTATCCAATACGGCGCGAGCAAAATTTTACTCATCTACTCTATTTAGGAAATATTTTACATGAAAGTGACCTCTCGCATACATACAAGGTGACCAAATCTGGAGATATATATGAGTATTGTAAGAGTTCAAGTGCATGACCAAGGATGATGCTAATCGGAGCATAGGTGTTGTTATGTATTGATTGCTTGTCATGTCGTTTTGTTATTGAAATTGTTGTTGTATCGATATGTATCTATATATCTATATATATATATATC
>JASANE010027192.1:0-62514 GCA_030248225.1 Trileptium ribeirensis
TAAGAGAAAATAACAGAATATAATTTTCTGAACAGTGGTCAGAGACACTGTTTAGGCTAGCGTTAGACAAACAGTGCCCTTCAGTTAAATGATAATGATGATAAATTTCTAATCAGAATGCTATAAATGAGACAAATTGTGATGTTGCTCGGCTCGCACAGTTTCAATAAATGCTTGTTCATTGCCAAGAAAGCAGTTTCTGGCTGCGTTGCAGATAACGTTACTTTACTTCAATTTAGTCTCACTTGCAAAGTTTACATCCGTGCTGGCTGGTGCTTAACGCAATTTATGTTAGTCAAGCATACGCTATACTATACTAGTCGGTAGTGGAACTACATTTGTGAGCGGAGCTTGGGCTGTGGCATTACGAATGTACTCAATTTTATGTTCTTGTAACTACACTGCATAGGGCTTTATCATTGGTAAAAATATTATATTTGAATTCTTCGACCCAAAAAACCTATAGTCGTTTGATCGAAACAACTCTATTTCAATAAATAACACAAATATTGCAAAATTCTCTCTATTTTAGCTGCATAAAATTAACTAATTAGCTAATTACTAATTAACCACTCAAAATTTTTTAATCTCAAATATCAGGTGCACACTCTGACATGATAGGCTTTCAAACAAAAAAAATTTTTTTTAAAATCGGTTCAGTGGTTCTTGAGATCCGTCGGACCGAAAGAACGAACGAACGGACGGACATCGACCTTTTTACTCCCAGACAGAAAATAAAAACGCTTCGCCGAGCTCCGCTCAACAAGCATCGATCTGGCTTTGATTTGTTAAATTCCTGCAGGTTATTATGAAAAATTCTTACTGAAATTATGTGCCCTACTTACTACTTACGTTGGATCAATTCAAACTCCCCCTAGAATATCTTTTCAAGTTTCCACCCCCCCTTCAATATCGTTTCAAATTTTTCCCCTCCTAGAATGTCTTTTCCAAATTCCCCCTAGAATATGTTTTCAGTTTTTCCCCACAATATTACAGTGCGTTTACAGTAATAAGAATTACAAGAAAGGGAAGGACAACTAGTGTCGGAGTACAAGAAAGTGAAGGACAACTACGTCTGGAAGTGCTATAACAAAGGCTGCTCTCACACGAAAACGATCCTGTCTATTCGTGATGGCTCGTTCTTCAAACGTTCGCACATCACTTTTCAAACAAGGGTCCAGCTACTGTTCCTATGGGCCGATTGCGAATACCGAAATACCTTGGAGCGACTGGCTGGTGTGTCGAATCAATCCTTGATCGACGTCTATAACTTTTTCCGAGAAGTTTGCAAACAGCATTTTCAGCGCAATCCTATACGGATGTGGGGGGTGGGCTGATACCGTCGTGCAGACAAACATTACTGTGATCGTGGTCCTCAGTCTGACATATGGGTGTGTGGCATCGTAAATACTAAGTAGCACACCGGCGATATGCTGCCTGGTTACCTCAAGGATTTCTGCTGTCCGCTAATAGCAAAATGCGTTCCAATCGGCTGCGATCATATTGCGGAACAGTTCCCTTTGGTTTAGCTGTTTCATTGCCAACAGCTCTTTCCAGGGCTAATTTATCCTAACAGCCCTCTCCAGGGCTAACCAGGGACGTCTCCTATGGCGATGGAGTAGTCTGGCATTGCTGGGCTGGAGATCATCCCCCGTGGACCACTGCAGACCTAAGGTTAAGACTGGAACGCTTAAATTTATTAAATTCACCAATTCAAGCCCCCTATAGTGCTCGTTTCAAGTTTCCCCCTCTATTATAGAGGAAAACTTGAATTGATCCCTTACTAGCGTGGCGACGAGTTTTTCCTTAAACTGATTTACTTCACGAATAGTCACGGCGAGGTAGTTGAGATGTGGACATTAGCTTACGCAATAACAGGCTATTTTCTTCTGCAATGTTTTCAGATGGTGGGAAAATTGCAACACCTCAGTTGTCAACACCTTCATCGTCAACACATGTGTCGTACGAATCCTCTAGCTGCCGTTTAAAGGTAAGTTTTATGTCATTACATTCTTGTGTAATGCTGTTAAATTATATATAGTTGTTAATGTTCATATGATATATATACTCGTATGTTGCCTTATCTCCAATATGGTGAGTTCTGAGTGATGAATGTTGAGCATTAAATTACAAAATGAGCCACCGCTATGTTGCTTGATTAGTTGAGAAAATGTATTGTCGCTTCGCAGAAAGAAGCCACGAACCCCTAGTTCGCCGAGGCTTCCCGAGAAGGCACTGTATCTAGCGCTATAAGTTTAGAAATAGGTTTTTGGGCCTAGTTACCCAGTAAGTACGCGGGTGATTTTGGTATCAGTCCACAGCTCTCGTGGAAAGGAGTCAAACAGCGCCTAATAAGACCGCATTTGGCCACCGGTTCCTGAGACACCGAAAAACTGTTGATTTCAGAAACTAGTCATTAGATTTCGGTTTTTCTTTTTTTTTGCACCGAGCACTAACATGTCAACGATATTGGCTGATAGTGTTAAATTTGATACCAATCGACGTGTCTCGAGATAGTAATGGTTCCGAAACTTGATAGATTTAAGATATATATTGCCTCTATATATCTGGAGTTATGGCCACAACCCGGGTCAAATTGGGGTGATTTATGGCACAAAAGTCGGAACTTCGAACTTGTTGGAGGTGAACATATTTTTCGCATGAACTAAAATGTTGCCAATCAAACAAAATATTTTTGTTAGCCGGATGGGTGCAACGGATCAAATTAAAAAATAATTTTTATTGTAACAGTAAAATTGGCGAGCTATTCTTTGTGTTAAACATTACCCTACGAGTTTTTTGCCACTTTGGACCGATTCTGGCGATTTTTCACGATTTACGGACTTTGAATGAACATATCTCGCGAAGCATGAAAAAATCACAAATCATATACGGAAAGTTATTCGTATTTGTATGAAGTGTACGTTAAAATTTGATTCATATATTTTGAAAATTGAGGGACTATATAGATTTTGAAAATGGTGTCTTAAGCAATTTGGACAATTTCCTGAAAATTCTGGAAAACCTTAATTACCATGTTTTGGTTAAATTTAGCTGTCTAGACCCGGTTTTTGTCTAAACTTACTTTGATTTTGAGCTACTTTCCGCCCATATCACGCCTCTCTGGTGTCCGACGGACACGCGTGGCTTCCTGGCAAGCTCCATGGGGATCCCCCGATAGCTGAAAAACCTTATATTACCATGTTTGGTCATACCTAGGTGCTTAGACCCGGTTAAACTTGCTAGTTTGTGGCCCGGCTTCTGAACTACCTTTTACCTATATGCCGTCCCTCTGGTGTCTAGCGGGCTGTCTGGCACTCACCTCGGGCCCCCAGGATAGCTGAAAACCCTTAAGTTACCATTTTTTGTCAACTTTATGTGTTTAGTGCTGGCTTTTCGGTCCAAACTTGCTAGTTTCTAATCTACATTCAGTCTTCAGTTTTCAAGTGTGAATGAGTCCTATAGTGCTATTTTGGTTAAATACGATGGCAAAATCAAAAGTATCTGAGAACTGTAATTGGAATTTTATTTATAAATGCCGATACTGCTATTAAAAAGGGGTTCGCCAAGCCTTAACGTTAATAACAAAACATACTGTTTGCACTGGAGACCAAATTAAGGTAGAGATCATTATAAAAGCACCAAACTGCAATAGAAAACTATATTCAATGGAGCCTCAATTCCTGTAATACAATCGTAAATCTCTCAAATCGATATTATTTCGTCGTAAGAGTATATAACGATTACCTTTAAGATGTTGAAAACATAATTTTTTAAGTTAAAGAGAAGCGCTCGGAATCGTATTTTGGTCTAAATGGAGGCTCAAGATTCTGGTCAGTTTATACGTTGAACTAAAGTTCATACGCATGAATAAACAAAGTAACTCATGATGTCACCTATAGATCAAAAGTTTTGCTTACAACCGTTGGGACGGTTGGTCTAAGCTTAAGACTAACCCTAAGCTTAGCCTAGGCTCACAGTTAAACTTTAAATTTTTGCCCTAGGGTACTCATGTTAAGTTTTCACACTGTGGGGCGATAGGGATAGGGAATTTTAACATTATCCTATTTTTTGCTAACGTCATTTTGTCAATGTCGATTGCAGTGGCCTGTGGAAAACTTAATCTCAGTAATACTAAAATAATTATTGCATTTCATATCAGTCGTGCAAACCAAACTACATTTTGAGCCACTGCCGTTAAACATACAAAACGGAATGACTAACAAGGCATATTGTTTCGGTATTTGACCCTAGCTTTCAGCTGTTGGATTCAGGGTTGCCGAACCCCTTATTAAATTGTATTATCGGGATTTGTAAATAAAATTTCATTCACAATTATTCGCAGATACTTTTGATTTTGTAATAGCATTTAGCCAAAATAGCACTCACTGCGGGGTGGAACAAATACCTGAAAATTGACGGCTGAGTGAAAATTCAGGTGAGGCATACAGGAGTTTAATTGGTCATCTTGTTTTTAATATTTTAATGAGTAAAATAGCGTTTTCATATCTATACAGCAGGGAATAACCGGAACCAGCAACCGGAACTGTCCATTTAAACTGGATCTGGAACCGGAAGAGAAATCTGGTCTTTGAAATTTATATATATAGTAAAACAGATGAAGAAAGAAATGAAGGTATAGTGGATTTGAAACGCATTAAAATAACTTTAACATTAAACTTAATGTATTGCGATGGTATTATTGCGTTTCTGAAACTTTAAAGAGACTGAGGAAGCTAATAATTTTTATTTATCGATCAATGTTTCGGTTTTTGGATACCCAGAGCAAAAACTGCCTTCCACTATACACCCTTGCGTATACTGCGTCAAATTGAATGTGCTTACAACGCATGGAGCGTAGAATAAACACTTTCGCTCTGTCCCCAGTCGCCTCCCTTTACTACAACTACGTTTGTGTTACATGGTGTTCTGTAGGAAACTTGAAATTATCGGTTTGTATGATGCCAAGAGAAATTAATAGATTAATTTTCTGGTCAGTGGTAAGAGACACTGTTTAGGATAGCGTTGGACAAACATTGCCCGTCAGTTTAACTTTCTAATCCTAATGCTATAAATGAGACAAATTGTGATGCTGCTCGCACAGTTTCAATAAATACAGTTCATTGCCAAGAAAGCAGTTTCTGGTTGCGTTGCGTTACTTTACTTCAATTTAGCCTGATTTACAAAGTTTACAAGCGCACTGGCTAGTGCTTGACGCAATTTGTTAGCCAAGCATGCGCTAAGTACTTCTACGTAAGCCATACTCTGTTACCCAGTTGCACCGGACGTAACCCGGAGACTTCTGAATGTGTAAAATAGTTGCTACGAGCATCGACCTGGCTTTGATTTGTTAACAAACTCCTGCAGGTTATTATGAACATTTCCTGCTGAAATTATGTGCCCTACTTACGTTTCACACGGCAAATTGCTTAGTTAATCTTTTCTTTTGCTTGGTTGTATTGTACCTTGATCATTGTATAATGTATATTACATATGTTTGGATCAGAGATGAAGCAAAAATGTGGAAAATTTCATATAAAATTTTTGCTTTTGCCGGAACCGCAACCGGAACACGATATTCGCCGGAACCGGAATTGCGGTTACTCCATGCTATATGTGAGCGAAAATTGACCAGTAAGTCGGAAAGGGGTTCAACGCCTTGCTTGTTTTCGATATTGTAGTGAGTGAAATAAGAAAGGGCCTTAGCGAATGCGAAATATACGGGATTCCATATTTTGCTTGTTTTCGATATTTTAGTTAGTGAAATAACGCTTTTTTAGTTTATAACAAATATATTTTAAAGCTGATTTTTGCAAATGAATCTAAGTATTGTTTTCAAAGGCTTAGGGTTCCTTTTTCCAATTCCCGTTAAGGCAATGTATTCTAACTTGTCTGATTATTGTGTTCCCATTCGCAAAGTGCGAGTACATAGAGGATGAATAACTCTGTAAAAATGAGACATATAGCTCGAGCGGTTGCGGAGATATTAACATTTTTGTGTATTTGGTGTCCTGTGGGCCCATTGAAAAACCGGTTTTGACTCAACTTTGCAGCGTAATTAAATCTTGGGTTTTCTGGACCCGTTTTAAAAGCAGTTTTGAACCACATCCTATAACCTAACAGAACCGCGCAGCATAAAACGTATATAATTTTACAGTTTCTTATTTGCTGTTTAAAATGAGCTCAATTTGACTCTGTTATCTACACCGGTCGAGCTAAAATAAGCAACGTGCTTTTTCGAGCCACTTCGAGACAGGATGCGAGCCCGTTTGGCCGGGAAAGTATTGGAATCTGGATTCGCGCCTCTCTGGAAACGCAAATAAAGATTTCAAGCTTTAAGATAAGCTATCGCACCAACCAATCCGCCCAGCAACACCCAATAAAATTGTCAAATTTCGCAACTATGATAGCTAGTAAGAATTCTTCGCTTTGCTCATTTTACTCAGAATTCAATAATTATTGTACTATTCTCGTGGTTTTTTTCGGAGAGAAACTACGAAACCCCGTTTGTACGTGAAATGGGATAAACCAATGTTTTCCCCGCCGTTCGTGTATATTTTTGTGTTATCTTTGACTTTTAGGAAGTTTTTACCTATGGATATGATTTAGTGAGGTTTTGTGGGTGGGTAGGGGGTTTTGGTGACCGTGGGTTTTTTGTGGTGCCGATTCGTGAATTTTTTATATTGTTGGTATTCTTGCAACTCAAAGATTTTTTGCTTTCGATTTTTAGAGTTTTTGAAAACAGCATGCCCTACAGGGTGAATCCACCAAAACGTGCACTCCACACTTCTGACGGAGTAAAGCCACCATGCCTTCTAGCTAGAGTTTTGGATTGTAGATATTTTAAAACAAAAGGTAGCCATTTAGTGATTAGGCTAGTATCACAACCATAAAACATGTGGTTCCGGTGGAGCCATAAAAATCGGAGGTCAGTTGCGACGCATCTTGACTGCAGGGATTTGAATATGTCTCTAAGTTGTCTTTTGGAGACGTAGTTCCTGCAATAATTCTAACACTCAGTTGAAAATTGGGTTACGATCAGCATTTTGAAAGTTGTACATACGATACTTTTGTCTAAAATGCATTTTTCCTTGTTTTGGGGTCAAAAAATATCAAGATTTAATTTCAACTCTGGACTAGAGTAGCTAAATCAATTTCTCTCAGACAAATTATTAACATTTTGATGAAATTTATACTAGGTCGGAATCGGCCAGGAATGATGGTATGTTTGATGGCACAAATACCGTTTTTGGTCTTACATCTCACATTTAACCGTATTTAATTTCGGGAATACATGCAGGCCAGGTATGATTGTGTCTCTTTGCCCCGGCGAGACCTTACTGTACCAAAATTGCTAATTTTTTATGCTAGCCGTTAAATTATTTTTTGCAGTATGATAATCAAAGGGCACAGAGACCCATAATGTGCAAAAGCAGCAATATATTCGCAGTCATTTGGGTGTTTTGTTCTCAATTTGTAGAGAAATAATCATCCTCTATATCCGAATATGCTGTGCTGCTATTTGCTGCAGGGTCGTGTCCTTCTAAGGCCCACCGGACCCAAAATACACAAAAATGGCAATGTCGCCGCAGCCGTTCGAGCTATATAGGTGTTTTCGTTCTCATTTTGTGGAACAATTTACCCTCTATTATATCTGCATATGCTTGTATGCATTGTTTACGTAGCGATTTGGGTCAAATTTGGTTTTGAATGGGCCCATGGAACTCAACGTACGCGACAACGGCAATATCTCCGCAAGTGTTTGAGTTATATGTGTTTTTGGTCTCAATTTGTAGAGCAATTCATCGTCGTTATAACTGAAAATGATTTTTTGTATTGTGATTATTTGCGTTGCATGGTAGCGTCAAAAATGTTTTAGTGGTCCAATGAGATTTAGAATACTCGAAAACGGCAATACCTTCGCAACGGTTTGAGCTATACTGGTGTTTTTGGTCTTACTCATTCTCTACAGCAATAAATTCATCACACGTTTGGTACAATTTTCATTGTTTATGCAGTAGAGTTTGGTCAAAACGGGTTTTTAATAGGTACATGGGACTTAAAATGCCCGAAAACGGCAATATTTCCTCACCGATTTTCAGAATTTAGTGAAACCTAGTGCATTGTGTTGCAGGGGTGAAATCTTTTAAACTCTGTCTCTCTTTGTATGTGTGTGATCGGCCATAACTCGGGAACGACCTAACCCATTTTCATGATCTTGGGTTCATTCGAACCGGCACAGTCGATTTACCGTATACTTTTCCGAGCGTTTTTTTTCCATTTGGGATCTGGTTCCGGGGTCAGGGGTCAAAATGTGGCGGTTTTGCCCCATTTGACCCCATTTTAGTACCCTTCGCTCAAACAAGGTTATTTTTATGTTAATTTTCTAATTTTTTTTCTCTGGATGGTTTTATTTCATAGCAAAATGATAAATGCCGATACCTTTTTGTTTTTGATTAAGGCTTTGGTTCTGGAATTATCGGGTTTGAGGTACGGAGATATGGCGCCCAGTGGTTCCTCGACCCAAAATTTGAAAATTTGTTCTGACGTCTTGGGCGGCTTATAATTTTAGCTAGGGGTTTTCGGGCATGAGAAACTCATTGCTGGTTTTGCTCTGTAACCCATGATTCCATGGGTAAGTGGTATAACGCCTCATGTTTCGGGGTCAGAGGACAAAATGATGAGGGGTTTTCAACCCTTTTTATTATTTTCCCCGGGAGCAAGGTTATTTTTATCTTGACTTTTGAATTTTGTCTCTGGTTGGTTTTATTTCATGGCAAAATGATAAATGCCTATGTCCTCTTTTTTGTTTTTCGATTAAGGCTCCGGCTTTAGAGTTATGGGGTTTGAGGTATGGCACCCTCATGGTTCCTCGGCCCAAAATTGGAAAAGTTGTTCTGACACTCTGGGCGGCTGAAAGTTTCACTTGGGGGTTTTTTGGCATGGTAAACTCATTGCCGGTGTTGGATTTACTCTGCGACCCGTACGAGGGTATTGCGCCCCGTTAGATCGGGGTCAGAGGTTAAAATGAGGGTTTTTTACCCATTTTAGTACCCTTCACGGAAACAATGTTATTATATCTTACCCTTTGAGTTTTTTTATATGGTTAATTTTACTTCATTAAAATCATAAATGCCGATGCCTCTTTTTTGTTTTCGATTGAGGCTCTGGTTCAAGAGTTATGGAGTTTGAGGTATGGCACCTTCGTGCTTCCTCGGCCCAAAATTAGAAAATTTGTTCTGACGTCCTGGGCGGCTGAAAAATTTCACTTGGAGGTTTTCAAGCCTGAGAAACTCATTGCCGGTGTTGGTTTTACTGTGCGACCCATGGTCCCATGGGTACGGGGGTATGGCGCCTCCTTGGTTCGGGGTCAGAGGCCTCCTTGATTTTTTGGTTTTTCGATGAAGTCTCCGGATTTGGAGTTATGGGGTTTGAGGTATGTCACCCTTATGGTTCCTCGACCAAAAATTAGAAAATTTGTTCGATTTTCTGGACTGCTGAAAAGTTTCACCTCCTGGTTTTCGGGCGTGGTAAAGCCATTGCTGGTGTTGGTTTTACTCTGCGACTCATGATTCCATGGATACGAGGGCATGGCGCCCCCTTCATTCGGGGTCAGAGTTCAAAATGAGGGATTTTTCCCATTTTAGTACCCTTCACGGACGCAAGGTTATTTCTATCCTAACTTTCGAATTTTTTCTCTGGTTGGTTTTATTTCTCGTTGCCGGTGTTGATTTTGTTCTGCGATCCATGGGTACGGGGGTATGGCGCCCCCATTATGGTAGTTCATGGGCCCAAAATTCCGAATATTATTGTGACGTCCTGGGAGGCTGATAGTTTGGACTTGGGGGATTTCGGGCATGCGAAACCTATTGTCGGTGTTAGTTTTGTTCTAACTTATGCGGTATTGTATGATATCCACATATAGCATATCGATGTATGCTATCGAGAGCTGATTGGCTGTGCATGCAAAAGAGGTAGGTGAGCCTATGCTTCACTACGTTCTGCAATCTCGATAGAGTTACTAGTAGCTATTATACGGGTGTCTTTGGTCTCAAATTGTAGAACAATTTATGCTCTGTATAAGTGAAAATGGTGTATTGGTATTGTCTTTATTGACGCTACGGGGTTTTCACTTGTTCCGCGGTACTGAAAATACGCGAAAACGGACCTATTTCCACAACGGCTCGAGCTACAATGGGTGTTATGTTGTCTAAATTTGTAGAGCAATTAATTCTATATGTACTTGCACATCGTGGTTCTCTGAAGCGAGTTATCGCTATTTAACTAAAATGGTTTATATTAGACTCATTTTGTAAGTTGCTTCTCAATGTAGCAGTACGCGTATCGCTAAATTACATGGTCAATACCCAGAGTTCACTACCTAGGCAATAAGACAATGCGCCAGTCTGTGACTGTGTCCTGCAGTAGACTGAATTTTATCCTCAAAATGGTTACTTCTTATTTGGAGCTGTGAAATTTGTTTTGTCGGTCAAATTGGTAATTCGGTGACAGGTACGTACTATTTGTTATTTTATATAGTTCAGCCATCGTTTTGGCTCTTCCAGCGCCTCCTAGTAAAACACTATTTTATTCCAAGTCTAAATTTAACAAAAGCTCCTTTTTCGAAATTGATTTTGCTCCAGCTGAGTGTTAGATTATTATAATATTTGAGTGACACATAGGTTAGAAAATGCCAGTATGGTTTGTCTCTTTTAGCCCAGCGTTGTGTTTTAGCGACTTTATCGACTTTTACGTGTAATCAAATTGAAACGAGGCGGAGTTTCCATTTAGGACGCTGAGACGAAAAATATTTTTTGTTATAACTAAACAAAGAAAAGATATGATATCTATATATATATATTATGTAATTATGTAATATCTTCTTATACTATAATAATTGTTTAGAGTCATGCGAAACTAAACTGCTTTCCCGGCCACGGCTTTCCCGTCACAAAAATTTCGAAGTCCCACCATAAAACTTCTTAATTTATAATTGAAATGAACAGGCTTGAATTAACGTTAAAACTACGCAGTTTGTTTTGATAATGTGCCATGATTATGAATCGTTGTTGGTGCAAACGTTTTACTGTTGTGCATCTAGCGTATGCTTTTCATTTCATCGCGAATACTTAGGACTTTGCTTTGTTAAGTAGTGGAGGTTGCATTAGTGGCTCCAAAATGTATGTATTTCCATAGTATGATAACAATAATTGTGGTGCCTGAACAAACATAAGATGAAAATTTGGGGCCCTTTTTAGTTTGCTATATTGTCTCGCTTTTGCAGCACCGGAGAATGGTACCGAATAGATCTTCTGATTATTTGACAGTCGAACAAGTTGGCGGTAGCCAGCATATTCAGCAGTCGCAATATACTCCCGAGCAGGCGTCGTACGGACAACAACTACAGCAGCAGTATCGTACGCCACCAACGCCGTACGTTGGCCAGCACATAGCGCCTCGTCCTCCGCATTATGGTACAGCGGGCTATCACTATCAGCAACCGCCGCTACCACCACATCATATTGCCCAACATCAGCAACAACAACTGTACCAACAACAGATGCAAATGGGCGTGAGCTATCAACATCGTAATCACGGTGGGCCGCCAATGCAGCAGTACATCTACATGCAGCAACAACAACAGCAGCATCCGCCGTCAGCGTTGTCGCCATTCGGGCCGCCCACACCAACCGGCCATCAGCAGCAACTTCATCATCACCAGCACTCGCCGTGTATGAGTGGAGATGCCGCCAGTGTTCCTGTTCATCATCCGCAACAACAATTGTCGCCTGCAACTGTTGGTAGGACTGCGCCGACGCCTCCTGCCACGCCGCAGCAGCAACAAACACTGTCCTCATCAAGTAGCGGTGGCGCGTCGTCAAATCGTGAGTCCGGCGCTGTGCTCGTCGCTAAACTCCTGGGAGATCCGACCGAGGCTGGACAGCAACATCCCGGGGGCTACAATCCATACGAATGGGCAGAACGGCGTGCATTTTACGAAAAATTGGTTCACTTTTGCGAGACAGCTGGCCATCCAGTTACCGGACAACCTACTGTTTCCAAGCAGTCTGTAGACCTTCATTTACTGTATAATGCGATCAAGGCAAGGGGCGGGTTTGAAGAGGTTAGTTATTGAAACGATTTAGGCAGATTATATTCGTTATATTTAGTTCCAGGATTTGTGATTTGAAAACGTAATTTTCAATATTGGTTGGCGTTATTACTGCAGAAGCAGTGTATGCGATGTGAGCTGTCAATGATAATTATACACAATCCTACATTTATGTATAATACAACAAACATGTTCGGTTTTCGCTGGCGCTTATTTTATAGCTATTGAGGAGAATAGTAGAAAATATTTCTGCGGACCGTAGTTGGATTCAAAGAGAGAGTTTGTAGTGTGTTGTTAATCTACAAATTTAGTAAAGGCAGTCGGCATTAGGAAATATATCGTATTTTCTGCTGGTTCAAGCTGCATTTATCCGGGAGCCAGTGGCCGCTTGTAATTTATTTTTAGCCGATGTTAACATTTACGGTAACAAATCTGTAATCGATGCTCCGTGGGAACCATTGGACTCTTCATTGTAGCGAATACGTACCCATGTAAGCTTCAACGTTTACTTGCTAGGTAAGCAAAACAGCTCTTCAGGTTTTGAAATATGGTCTTGTGATAGGATATTTTCATGATTAATAAAGTAAGAGAGATGCATAAAATTCATAGCTCTATATCTTATGCAGATGGTCCAATCGTGTGATGTCGCAGTGCCTTTGTGTGCAGAAAAAGATGTACTCAGTATTTGGTAGATCTAAGTGTAGTAAAGATTTATTGGTAGAGCTTTCATTTGCAGTCAATATTATTTTATTTTTTTTTATTTTATTTAATTTTATGTTTGGTATAACCCTTTTGTGACTAGTACTAGTACATACAGCTTTGGCATTGTACTAATAACAATAGCCGCAATCAGATGAGAAGTTGTGATATGGTCACTCATTGATTTGCACACTGGGCACAGTGAGTTAATGTATTAATTTACGATTTGTTTTCGAGTCGTTCTGACGCTTTACGATACGCGTTAGCAGCTAACGGTTAGCCGCAGTAGCGTAAGATAAGACGTTTATTGTTATTGCAATATAGTAATAATTGGCGATCACGCCACTATGACTTCAATCCGCCATGTCGATTACTACCTCATTCACGGAAACACAATTTTCGCATTTTTGTCGCTTACCTTTCTGGCGTTAAGCTGACGAACTGGGTTGCCTAACGGATTTATTTTGCTTTAGCTACTACTTCTGGCGATGCTATTAGTTTTATACACTATTTTAAACGCCTATATACCCTTTGTCCTTGGTGCATAATAGATATAGGGCCTACGTCTCGTGGTGCTCATCTACTGAGTACCACTTCAAATTCGGCTTGTGCGGCCCATCAACGTTCTTTTTAACTGTTACTTTTCGTACATTTTCTCCTTTAGCGGCGGCTCAGGTCTACCGAATGATTGGTAGAGTCAGTCAATTTGGCCTCACCATGATGTTATGAATTGGTCGCTTTGTCTGTCCGTTTATTTGTTTTGTCAATGTGATTGTTTATTGGAACCGGTAGCAACAATAAATTATTAACCAATAATAAGTTTTTTGGCTTGAAATATATATGAATGTTTTTTATAACTTAAATAAAATCTGTTTGTATAGCATGTGTCAGTAATATACTTTGTGTCGCGTGTTTAATTGATAGCACAGAAAACGTATATAAGTTTAGTCAATATCGCATATAGGGGTGCAGCCAAGCAAACGGGGGGTTGCGGCCTCCCAACTGTTCGAGCAAAAGAAGGCATCGAGAGTAGGAGTTGCCAATTTTTTGCGTCGGCCTCCCACTTTAAAGTAGCATACTACGCCTCTGGTCGCATACACCTAACAAATGTATAATTATGCCTTCTCCAAAGGAAGGAAAGACACATAGATATATGACAGGTTAACCACACCGCATGCCACCGGCTAAATTTTGGCATCCCTTATTGTCTGCACAACTAAAATTAACAAATTTCTCTGATTGGCAGAAAAAATGTGTAAATTTATTCCTACTTTAGCTGAATATCCAAAAATTTTCTATAAGGCTAAAATGTTTAAAATCTTGCATTTGTAGACATGTATAACTGGATCAATCATTAAATTACGACGTTCCTCCCATCAAAATATCCTCGAATCGTTTCGAGGTGCTTTCAGCTACACCCAATTCCGAGCTGCGGAGACCAGAGGTGTAGGCGTGCATTTTCGAGCCCGCGAGTACAAGCAAAAACTGGAGGCTGGCAAGGCCACCGCCACTAGGCCCATATCAGTGGTCTCCGAGAATTTTTCGAGGTTACCGAAGCCCGGAGATTGTAAACCTATACTTCAGTGTTTGTAGGTACATAATTATTGACTTTTTCTAGCTATTTTTCTGCATTTAGTTCGTAATATTTAATCTCTTATCATTGGCATTCGTGGCTCCAGCCACACGACGCAGAAACTTACCAATTTTCGTCACCCACCTTTCTACCGCCCACCAAGCGAAAGTTTTCTTGCTTAAGAATATTACGAAATTTATCATTATTCCTTTCCATGATCTTAGCCACAGCACCAATTGCCCAAATGCTTTAGTTGTTCATACCAGGGTTTTTTTGATCAAAAACATGTTCTTTTGAACACAATTTCTTATAAATGAACGCCAAATTTTAAAAATGGCCATATAAGTGAACAGGAACATTTAATCCCACCAAAACCATCGCTCGAAACCGAGTTTTGTTTGCAATACTTATGACTGTATGATTCACAATGTTCATAAGCTATTATTCATATGCATATATAAACCAGTACACCAGACACTTACGTTATGTATGTATATAGCTTAAGCCGAGAAAATAGACCAGTCATGCTTAAAAATGAACACTCACGGTTATAAATGACCAAATTTTTGAATAGTACAATTTTTGGAAAAAAAACTGGTCTATACGCATATCCACTAAAAGAACCTTTCAAATAACGCCCACTAAAGGAAACTATCTATCCACTCTTTTAAATGGCGCTCAGTAAAGAAAAAAGAAAACTGTTTATTCATTTTGATGACAGTGCCCACTGCCTTTTGAAGGGAACGCGGAATCACATAGTTATTTCAACAGCGGGTGCTAAAAGTAATCACCATGTATTCAGGACATCGCTCACTAAACAGGGCCCACTATGTCTTTTTGATGGCACTAACTATGCGGAACCATCCAGTCATTTCGACAACAGCGTTTTACTGCTGAAGATGCAGGATAATGAACGTTACTACTCTCGTGGGTGCTTTCTAACCGTTGCACAAAATGTAAGCCCATATCCTGCCTGGCATGCGGTACATAGTGTTTCGTCACAGGTTATCTTATGTGTGAGATCGCAATTGTTAGAATTTCGTACAGACCGTACAAAAAACCCAGCGACTTGATCACTATAGGTATATTGTATATATATTTGTTCGGAACGGTATTACTAATTTCAGTTTTTTCGGCTTATGTAAAATCCGGCTCGACTACATGGGGTGAAACCTTGTACCGGACCCAGCCCAGGGAAAACCCGGCCTCAGAATAGTTATTATTATGCATTATATATGTATCATTCCTTTTTTGTGGAATCACCATTTCAGGAGAGCTTATATTGCAGTTTCACGAATAGAATAAAAGTGTGCTCAACCAAGTTATGACACCTGAGCACTTTACCGATTCTTATAGCTTGTGGATTGCTGTTATGAAAGACTCATTGCTATCTAAAGATTATAATGAAGAAATTGGTTTGTGTGCAGTGAACAGTTGACTCCGGGCTTTCTGAAGCCATTGTTGTTCCCTGAGCAGAAAAACTACATTTCACTCATAGATATTTACTTAACATACTGTTATATAAGTTATTCAGTAGCCTTGAAAATATTGCGTACTCTTTCTAAACAGATGTGCTGTAGGTGAGACGAATGCTCCTCACATTTGACAGCAAACATAGTTTTTTACTAAAAACGCAGATCTTAACTGCGTTGCAGGGATGGCAGCTGTCTTCAATACATATTGATCACAATAATTACCAGCACACTTGGTGGTGCTTGAAGCAATTATTTATGTTAAGCTATTACCAATGAAAAATATTTAGGATTTCTCTAAACTATCCTGGTCTTTCTCCTCGTCGATGATTTGAACATACACCGCAGAGCTCTCCGGATGAATCAAACCCTCTTGTCTTGTTTTGTTAACATAAGGGTGATAAGGCAGGCAGGTATTAGTTTAAAAAATTAAACTAATACCTGCCTAGTGCCTGAGTAGCTAGAACTTCGGTAATAGCGACTAAACGTTAACATGCCTGCAACTCTAGTAATAAACGTTTGTTACGTAGAGATCTACCGTTGGATATCTGACTTCTTGGCATTTTTAACATAGCGTCTTGATCATTTTTGTATTTCTTAGTCATTTTTCACTGAATTTTCGGCTTATGGATTCTGTGGATTGGTTTAATGAAGTTACTGTAAATCGATGGATGCGGCGTTTTGCCAAACGATTTTCGCATTACTCATTTAGGTCGAAGGTGTCGATGGTAACAAAAGTTAGGTTGGGTAGATAGAATATAGGTCGTACTTTATTGTATATCCAAGGGTCGCTCGAAAATTTTAGCTGGGGAGATGGAAATACCCCCGCATTGTGGGGTCAACTCAACAGGTATATCTGATCGTTACAAGTGAAACAAAATTGTTTGGACTTGCAAACTGGGTGGGTGCACCATCCAAAACTGGGGCAACGCGCTAATACCCGCCGTGCTTCTTTTCGGGCACCGTACTAAGATATTCGCTTCGCAGATAGACAAATTTGAAAGTTGGTTCGGACCGCTGGTCGATCCAGACCTTTGAAATTTTTCTACCGCTGCTAATTGAGCGGAGCTCGGCGAAGCCGAGCGAAGCGTTTTTATTTTCTGTCTGGGAGTAAAAAGGTCGATGTCCTTCCGTTCGTTCGTTCGTTCGGTCCGACGGATCTCAAGAACCACTGAACGGATTTTAAAAAACTTTTTGTTTGAAAGCCTATCATGTCAGAGTGTGCACCTGATATTTGGGATTAAAAGATTTTGAGCGGTTAATTAGTAATTAGCTAATTAATTAATTTTATGCAGCTAAAATAATTTTGCAATATTTGCGTTATTTATTGAAATAGAGTCGTTTCGATCGAACCATTATAGGTTTTTTGTGTCGAAGAATTCAAATATAATATTTTTACCAATGATAAAGCCCTATCCCTATGCAATGTAGTTACAAGAACATAAAATTGAGTGCATTCGTAATGCCACAGCCCAAGCTCCGCTGACAAAGTAGTTCCACTACCGACTAGTTTGGTACACCGTTGGACGAAAATGATATGTTTTTAGTTAAAACATATTTGTTCTTGTTGGACCGTAAAATTGCTCAGGTTGCATCACTAGTACCAAGCCAAATTCCTCGGAAGCGATTTTGTAATAAGGTTTTGCTACTTTTAAAATGTAAGAAAAATACCACGACCGTATAATCCCACTAATTTAAATATAACTTCATTAGAGTGTCAAATCCAGCTTGTTAAACAGTGAGTTCTATAATCGAAATGACTAGGGCTTCCGTTTAGTAAGAGTTGTCCCCATATTAGTTATTAATTTCATGAAAAGTTTTCTTTAGCACACGTCGTGAAATTATCGAAATGACTAAGCGATTAATGCATTACATTTAAGGTTACAAAAGGGAAGCACTGGAAAGATATTGCGACAAACGTTGTTGGTCTCAAATATGACGCATCGTCTGCGTATCAATTGAAAAAGTTTTATTTTCGGTATATGTTACCGTACGAATGCACGTTTGATCTTAATTTGGACTTTAACGTTCACAAGGAACGATTTGAAACCAAACGAAAACAGAATTTGTGTCATGCAGCAGTTTCCACCGGCGGAGCTGGCTCGTCCAGTAGCAGCGGAGGTAAGAAAAAGCACAAAGCTCAACAACAGCGGCAAAATTCAATCGAAGCGCCTTTACAATCAATGAACGACAACGCAAATACACGCACACCGCCATTGTTTAGTTACAACGCTAGCGGTATTCCTCACGATACTTTAAATACCCCGTCACCAATGCCACAGCAGCAGTTAAGGCAGTCGGATAACGGGCCACAAATAATTCCTAGTGGCGGTGCTGATTTTTCGTTACCGAATGCGAATTTTCAACAGCATCAACGTCTTGTCTGCAACAGCAATAACACTCAATTCGGTGTGCATCAACCGGACACAGGGATTGGCAGTTCGGCAGTTGAATCGCCGTGTTACAATTCGTCGCCAGCACAATCTCGTCGTCTTCATGTGCAGCGAGCGCAACACTATTCCTTGCCGTCGACTTCATCATCTGTGAGTGCTAATGTTAGGTGTGGCGGAAATCGGGATCAGCAGAGTTTAAAGAATACGCAGGCGTCAGGCTGCGACTCACCAGATACGGCATCAGCGACAGCACCATCAGGAATTATAAAACTCGAAACGGGTTCGTCGGATTATTTTAGTCCAGCGCCTGCAACTCTGGTATCGCCGGTGTCGCCTTTTGTAGCTGCTACGGTTGGAACAACTAAACCCGAAACAGCGTTTAGCCATGATCATCATCTTAATTTTAACTCAAGCCCTTCTGTGCCTAATAATACACTAGCGACATTTTCACCGTCTGCAACGTCAGCATCAATGAGTGCACAATCCCCCCTTCCCAGTTCTGGTGCAAGTGTAAGTACTACTACTGCTGCTGGTACTGCTATTAGTTCAGGTAGGTGTAGGTCTGACAAAATAACAGGACCAGTTTTTTTTAATCTGTTCGTTTGCTAGGTAGTCAACGGTTATTGTTACCTGTGTGGCTTATTGTAGTTCCGTTTGGAGCCCAGCGATCCATACGAGAGTGGGTAGATTGTTTTAGCATATTTTACTTGCTTTCTTTTATTCCGAATTCATAACAATTTTAGTTTTTTTAATGCGTTTGAACCACATCTTGGTGACAGGTTTGCAAGCGGAAATATTGACGCGAGCTGTGCAGTCAGTTCGGGATTGCACAGTCGCACTCAGCGTCGGGTCAAATTCGAAAACAATATGAACGAACGTTGTTCGCGTTCGAATGTTGCTACGATCGTGACAGCGCCAACCCGGACACTATTCTTATAGCGATGAGCGCAAAGAATAAAAAGGCTGCCGAGGCGGCTGCGGCGGGGCGCGGAAAACGAAGGTCGTCCGCAGGTGCTGCGCCTCCAGTGACTGCTGATCACAGTGTACTCAGAAACACGAGTGCTCAGGGTAAGCAGCGATGGGTACGTGTGCCACCAGCATCTTCCATGTACTCAGCACTTCACAGTGGTACCTATTTGTGTTACTACTGGTGGTTTGTAACTAGAAACAAATGATTGAGTTTGTCCAAATGTTCTGAACGTGTTACGATTGATATATTTTACATGTTTTATCGTAACGAGTGGAAATTTTTATTACTTCTTCCAAACTATGACTCTTTATGAGATTATGCCCCAAAAACAGTGACGGGTCCAAAAATTTGTGACGAGCGCGGTTTGTCCTGATCTTTTGCCTGATATATCTATGGATTTCCAACAGAATAGGGGCTTGGGTATTTCGACCTCCCCCAGGTGCGCCTCAGTTCTTCCCCAAAATATTTTGGCTTCCCCGAGTTCATCCTCTTAAGGAACTTTTGAGTGTTCACGTCTGCGATACGTCGCGGTCGTTTTGACCATGACGCCACAGGTTTATGACCCTTGGGTGAAGCATGAACTTAAAAGCTAAGTACATATATATATATAATTATGTAAATCATGTGGCGATACGCTGTTTCCCACCTAGCAAATATCATGTACCCCAGTGTGGACAGTTCTAGCTACATCCACTCTCTTTGCAAAATATTTTATGAGATTTTCCTATATCAAAACTATGAAATTCCAAATTGGGAAAATAATTTTTTCTCGAGATCACTACTCTCATGTTTGTGGACTCTGACAGATCCAGCGCTGGGTCGGAGCAGAGCATTCCCCGTCAGCGTACAAACATACAACACAAACGTGCAATATGCGGAAGATTAAAATTGGTACATAAACTGTGTTTGCCAAACTGCCTCGAAAGTACCTGACGGAAACGAACTGGGCGTACTTAAACCGAACGTAGACCCACTCTACCGAAGTGTCTTACACTCTTCAGATTTCCCATATTAACGCCCCCGGTACCTCGCTTTTGTTTTCGCCTTTGCCCTTCCCCCTCAGTTTACGACCCACCAAGTGGATCACAAGTATGACTTATCCACCCATTTTCATGTACCTCCAAATCTAGACTCCCCTTTCAGGTTCTTGTACCTCCAACTTATACCCCATATGTTCTTCTCTAGGACTACTACATTTACACCCCACCCATGTTAATGGACCACAAAATTTAAAGCCCACCCATGTTTATGGGCCGCTATTTCAGACCTGCAGATTGTTGGACTACTATTTCAGACCCCAGTAATCTGTGTGTATAAGAAGGTGGTCCAGGAATCTGGGAGTCTGAATTTGATGCTCCAAAAGTATTTGGGCGTGTCAGTTTGTTACTGATCCACTTGGTGAGTCATAAATCTGGGGGGACGCCGAAAACGACCGCAACGTACAGCGGACGTTAGTATGGAAAATCTGAAGTGTGTCACACTCTCATATGGATCATCATCGACTCTCTTGGTAATTGCATATCTGCCGTTTCTCAGTACCTCAGCTTGGTTCGCTTAGGTACTTTCGAGGCTGTGTTTTCGGAAGCCAATTTATGTACTCTTTTTAATATTCTTTCGCATATTTCATGTTTTTGTGGCATGTTTCTACCGTGACGGGGCGCCCTCCTTCGTCCCAGTGCTGTATCTTCCAGAGTCTACAAACATGTCGAGATAAAATTATTTTCCAAGCTTGGAATTTCATCCAGTTTTGATATAGAAATCCTTATTCATTAAACTGCTGGCAAATCGTAATATTTATTACAGCCTCAGCTCGGAACATGATCTCCCACGTAGTTGGAAAAACGCGTATGCATAAAATGTTTTGGAGTGTGGCAAACCCGTAGCTATTTCACTGTCCGAACGGGGGGGTGCATGAGATCTGTTAGGTTGTATGTGGCGCAGCCACACCTGGTGCACATAATTATATACATAGCTTTTCTGTCATCCTTCACAGTAGGGTTGCACGCGTGGTTGTTTGTGGGGAACGCCTCGCATCCCCCTTGGATACGCCCCATGACGTGTTGGTATATCAACCAGCTCGATGTTGCGTTGACAAATTTAGTGGGGAATACTTGATATATTTTTTATAAAATTAGGAGAATGTTCAAATTTAAGGCTGCTGAACGCGTAAGAACGGCTCAACCCATGTTAATTTAACATGGCGTATTTCAGAATATCTTTTATATGCCAAAAATTTTCTACGATTACCAGAATAAATTTTGCTTCAAGAGTTTATTGCTTTAATAAATTTTGTTGGATACATGGGGCTAATAACGAGAGCCGTGTTTAAAATGGATTGCTGCGATAGGCGTAACTAGCATATATGATGATGGAGCGGTATTATCATTTTGCTTAAGAAGAATTTATTCGAATAATAACAAGAAAAAATCGCAGTTTGAACAACATTATAGGCACTTAGAACCAGACGCTGAGTTTGCTATATATTTATACATATTACCAACGACATAATCGTTAAGATGTTGAGAAGAGAACATTGTTGTGGTTTTAAATGTAATACATATATTACCGCTTATGCAATATTATAGGAAACCATTATTCGTCCGAGTCTTGCATCAATCAAACTACAAGCTCTATTTATGCGCATGAAGTAACAAGTTATGGATCTCCAGCGACTGCGGGACACGCGGAGCTTTCTGGATTATACACACTGCAACCGGGTAGGACTGTAGCGTCTGCGCCGCCTCGCGCCAATTTAGCTGCGCCAACAGTGGACAGCGGGGGCGGTCTTGCTCAGGCGGCAGCGTCAACACCATTGACTGTAGCGTCTAATGGAACCGACCAACACCAGAAACATCATCATCAACAACAGAGCTTTCCTGGTATTCCAATGCCGACAGAGTCATCGCATTTGAGTGACCGAGGCTCAGCGGAGGTGAATGCGTGTGATCCATTTGATGAACGACTACCTTTGCAGCGGCCCACGTCAGCAAACTATCGTTTGACACCGCCGCCAGCTCATCACCGAGGTAGTCCCATGCCTTTTGGCCTAAACACATCGATGGCGCGCAGTCCAGGCCGACAGCAGCCTACACGTATATCATCGTCAACAGAAACCGCAGTCGATCCAGCAGCTTCTGCACCGTCGTCATCGACATACAGTCGACAGTCATCGTCAAGGCATTCGTATTTATCTCCAATTACTACGAGTTATTATGATAGTGTTGTTGGATCAGGCGGTATGATCGAAAATGCTGTTGCTGTCAGCAGTTGTGACAGTAGGGTGAACATCACGAATTCGCCTTTTCATAACGTTTCAACACCCGCTGCTAAGGTAACGAATAAATACGTTGCAGGCAGTGCTGAAAGTGCTTCGTCGGCGGATGGCAGAAATAGTGCTAGTGTTTTTTCCGGCAACGCATCGGATGTAAGGAATGTCGTTGATCAAGTACACTACAGCCGTGATATGTCGCCAACGTCAATTCCAAACCAATTTCCTGCTCATTCGTTAAGTAGTCAGAAACCCTACTACGGCAACAAAAACAACGGCCTATCGTCAGTATTTTACGTAGCAGGGGGCCACGAAATTGAAACACCACATCAGGTATTCAAATGCCAACAAGAGACTGCAGCTTCAAGAGCGAACGGCAACAATTCCGTTTGTGCAACAGCGCCTGTGTCAACTGCTGCAATGAAGGTTAAAGCAGCGGCGATTTTGTCATTGTCATCTGATGCTATTTGTGATAACAGTCGTATTACATCGATGGCGCAACCGCGAACAGCAGTAAAGCAGGATGTGTTTACAGTTTCTTTATCATCGCGTTCTCCAACTCCAACTGTGTCTGTTCTAGACAGTGATAATTCTCGATGTTCGACTTCTCCGCATAACACTCCAAAATTGGTAGGCTGAATTGTTGAAACTCACTAAGCGTAGCGAGCGAAGTTTCCTTATTTAAAGGGCTTAATTGTGCAAAATAATTTTTTGCACTTTTATCACTAAATTCGTTGGATTGATGTATTTTCGCGTACTTGTTAGTCGACGCGTAATAGAATATCCATTTGTGCACCTAGCTTTTGATAACGGTGCTAGAATGATTTTCTTCCCAAATCTTCACGAAACCGACCGATACGAGTGACTTTATGAATTTTTGCATTGTTACTCGACGCGTGATATAATATAAAAACTTTGGTATACTTTACCTCAATGATTTCCTTTTCAAATTTCATGGAACCTATACGAGTTGGAAACTTCTTGTATTTGGCGGTTGGGAACTCAGCAATTTATTTCAACTATTGCCAGAGAGATCCAAGCGAAATAATGGAGTACACTATGAGAAATACAACTATCTATGCTATTGTGCAATTTTTGCCAGATTAGTCGTTTTTCAGCAATGAACAAAGCTTAAAAATTATTCTATAATGTAAAATTTTCAAAATTTTGATTAACTGAGTATCTTACTTGATGGCGATTAAAGGCGATTAAAGTAGCGCTGTCAATGAATTTGTTGTACAATAGTTTCCATTTTCGATTCCACTTCTGTGACTAGCGCTATAGTGCAAAATGTGTCTGACAGTGCTGACCTGGTTGAAATCAGAATTTTTGGCGAAGGTGTGGTTGAATTGTTTCGCATCGTTCTATTCGGCATTGAGGGAGCACATCTCCAATTCAACAAGAAATGTGTTTAACACTATCTTTCAATATTTTTCGTCTCAGGTTTCTAACGTGAAGCTCACTCGCTTCGCCAGCTTCTTTTTATTTACAAGTTAAATGTTGCATAGCTGTTTATTTTCACATGATTCGCTTTACAGTTTGTTGTTAATTTTTGCTACTATTTTATTCTGTATGGTGCTTTGTTGGAAACTCGGTAGCGTTATGAAAGTGAATGATGTACAGCGTGCCGAAAATGAAAAATCTCCGGGAAACTCCGGGAATTCTCACCAAAACGGCCAAAATCCTTAAATTATGCTTGCGACCTCCGGGAATTTGTATAGTGCTGTTGGTATAAAGTTGTGCTTGACTGTGTGAACATACCGTCGCTTGTATGCAAAATGACATTACACCAAATTTTTTCAATTTCGTGATTTTTGCATTGTAGCAACCAGCACACTTTGCTCTGTTTTTGTGCAAAACTGCATTATAGCATAATGTTCTCTGTCATTTTGATCAAAAGTGTTTTGGGGTTGTCGTCAGTTTTTACTCTATCGTATTTTTTGTCAACAACAACAGTGCATTATAGTAATAGCGAATACCCTGATTTGACAAAAACCAGGCTGGCATGATCGTATGCAAGACTTTTAACGAGGCTATCAGTTCGAAGGCACACAACAAAATTAGTATGTTCTCGCTGGCACAACCGACCGCTAAAAGCTAAATCAATGGATGACACTTACAACCAAAAAGTTCGTTATAGCCTGCTACTGTCAAAATTGGAAAACTGATAAGTCGGATCTTTCGCCGCTTGCCTCCGGCGGCTCAAGAGCATCTTTCAGGTATACCTGGTGAGGAGGCATTTCATTTTTAAGTTTTTACACACATTTAAATATATAAGGGTATACGCGCATTTTAAGTAGCAATGTTCACGGATTTAAATATATATTTACTTGCTTAAACGGTCCGCGTCTCAGCTTTGGCTTTTGTAGAATCTCCCGGAAAATTGCGATCGAAAGCGCACCGACACCGTGTATGTAAATATGTTTCAACAACTTGAGTTTCATCTACTAATGTTCAAGTTATATTTTTAGCATATTTCTGAGCCTACTAAAATGGATTCTGATATCGTTCAGATTGAATGGTTGTAAATTATATAATTTTGTTATCAATGCTCAATTTTATGTTGGCTACATTCATTCTGACACTGTTTGCTCACGGATACACTGTGAATGATTGTTATGATGGACGATCGGATCGGTGAATTGTAAGATCGGATATAAATCTCAATGGTATCGGGTAAATATTTTTCATCCGAACCGAAAACTCTCAGACCCGATCGTGCATCATGCATGGTTCAGTGTTCTTGACATGAAACAGCATAGTTGAGTAAAATATTAAAAAAATTTTTTACCAGGCTTTTTAGACTTCTGAAATTAGGGTTCAAGACAGTGACTTTTGTAAATATGGAAAATTTTTTGTAAAGATTGGGTAAAATGGATGGAAATTGTATAAAATTTGGCAAATTTTTAGCAAATATGAAAGAAATTTGTAAAAAAGGGAAGTTTAGGAAAAAGTGCAGGGGAAACAAAATTTGTGGTGCTCAAAATGAAAACCTTAGGGGTGACGCATAGCCGCTGATGGGTCAGCTTACCATTCCCCTATAAATAGGCCGGAATTGCGTTATATATTACAATATTAATAAATTACATAAATATGTGATAAATGCTAAAAGCTTCTCTGCAGAAGAGCGAACGGGTCATGACAGAAAATTGTTTCCGAGATTCCAAAAACTTTTGCCTATAAATCTCAGATTACTCGACCGAAAGTGAATTGGCTTGAGTTTGGTAACTAATAATTCTGAATAACAATGTGTTTTCTTTGGCTTGCACTGTAGTCGACCAGCTTTGTGCACGGTTACGCTTGATTTCAACCCCGCTTGTGTCCACGGATCCGACCAAAGTGCTAGGCTTTTACATTCAGTCAGACGCTGTTTACCCAGGGATGCATGGTGATTTATTATGACGGACCGCTAAGATTGAATACAGATCAGATGGTATCGGGTCAATATTTACCACCCGAACCGAAAACTCTCGGAGCTGATCCGCGGCGTCATGCACGATTCAAAGTGCATGAAATGAAATGGCAGCAAATGTATAATGTTAGGTTGGATCTTTAGCAAAGATCGAGGGGAATTCGTAACTAGGGGCTAAGACACACTTTTGTAAATATACAAGAAAGTTTGGAAAAATTCAAGCGAAATTTTGGTAAAAATGAATGAAAATAGTGTAAAATTTTGCAAAATTTTAGTAAAAATTAAATATATTAGGCAAAATTTTTGCAAAAATTAGTGAAATTTGGAAAATGTGTGGGGAAAGAAAATCTGTGGTGGCCAAAATTGAAAAATTTATGGGCCGGGGTGTCTTAAAAATTAAAAAGGCATTAAGAAGCCCGGTAAATTGAATTATATTACAATATCGTTATTAAATTATATAAATGCTAAAAACTCTTGTGCAGAACGAGCGAACGGGTCATAAACATCGACATGTGCATGAGATTCTAATAGATTTTTCTCCGGTTGCTCAACCGAATCTGAGTATGTGTTGAGTTGGTAATAATAATTCTGAATACAAAGTGTCGTGTTTGGCTTGCACTGTAGCCGACCAACTTTGATTAGGGCACGGCTGCGCTTGATTTCTACCCCATTGCTGTCCATGGATCCGATCAAAATGCGGTCTCTTGTTTTCTACATGCATGGACATTTTCATTCAATAGTGATTTTTATTCACTGACGCTACTTTCATTTAGGAATGCGATAACGCCGAAACTGAGTCGAGAAGCCGAAGGTCAAGTAGGGGCGAAATAAATGCTGGATCCGGGACATTTTGCAACGTTAATCGCGCTGAGTCAACGATCCCACAGCCTTGCCATAGCCCAGGAATACGTGGTCGCTACAGTGGCGGTAATACCACCACAGTAGTTGCTTCATCGCACTATCAACAGCAACAGAAATATAATTACAATCAACAGATGCAACAGGCAGCGCAGTATCAGGCTCCTCATCTCACTGGAACACCTTCAGCGTGTTCGGTCTTGCCTCCCGGACCTCATCATCATTTCGCCGCAGGATCGTCACACCATTCGATTGCTGGTGGGCCTCAGCAACAGCAATCGGCTGCTAGCTCTGCGGCAACTGTAGCGGGACAACGGCATTATCCACACCAGCAAACGACTCCCTACCATCAACTACCAATTCCGAAATCAGCAACCGCCGCCTATTCCCATCCTGGTCCTGCTGCTCCAGGTAAGTCCAGCAAATTTGTAATATGTTACATTCTATAGATATATACGGTGATTATGATCAGGGTATTTGCTAGTTGTAATAATGAATCAGTTTTTGAAGCATCTCATCGCATCGTATTTGGTGGACGCAGTTGCGGAACAACGTTGAATCAGCTGTCGTGATTGTGGCTTTAGTCATGTCGTAAACAAATGGTGGAAATTAGACCTCTATGTGGCTTTTCAACGATTCCCCGATTTCTGACTAATCGACACAGACACAGCTATGTAATTGTGGATACCTAATAAGCTTTATTTAATGGTTAGGTCAGTTTTTGGCAGTTTTACATTTAGTACTGTCATATTATTATTTAAGATGACTTTCGGCGCAGAATGATTTGAATCGATGACCATTTAGTAAAGAAATAGTTTTGGATATCTAAAAATAAAATATATACTTTTAGGCATGTTTTACCTTTGCCATCTAACTATACATAAGTAGGTTGTGTAATTTTAGGCCGTATAAAATGCAATTATTGATATACCACTGATATGAAGTTGCACAGGTGCACTGTGCCTTTCGTAAAATGATTGTAATTTCCACTTTTTAATATTGCCATAATAGATGAAAACTACATATAACACTGTTTTAAATAACGGGACTGTGTATTATCTTTGAAATTGAAATTGATCTTTGAACATTAGCTGTTCTTCAATGATGTTGACATAAGTTTTAGCACTTTAGTTCTATTCACGTATGTATCACATTTTGAAGTTGATATAATTTCCAAATTTTATTGTTTTATAAAAAAACTTATTTTTGTTTTAGGATGCTCACAGCCATTATACAGCGAAGGATATCACCACCATCATGCGCCGTGGTCACAACCGCGACTAGCTCATACTGATTATAGTATAATGGGTATGTCACCAACCGCTAGTGTTGCTATCACTTGAATGTGGTCGCATCCACGAGTGCACAGCCTGGTATACTAGTTGCAGACGCTGTTGAATAAATTACACTGTTTAGCAAATTAAGATAATTCGGGAAGCTGTATAGTAATAACAAATACCTCCCTTTAAAGTGTTTCGTTGCAAAATTCACCATCTCAGATCATAGATGTCGAAGGTCCGTCGGCTTAGAGGGGGTAGACTGTCAGCAGGAAAGGTTCTTAGGTGAGTACACCTCCCCGTCAATATTTTGCCAATTTTTGCTAAAATTTTTAGCCACACGCCTTTGGCGCGCGGCGGCGGGGATCGGGCGGGAGGTAATTATGTGTGGGCGCTCAACCTTTAGAGGCGGGGTAACCCCTTACCCCCTCCCCGCCCTCCCTATCGACACCTAAGATTTTGGATGGTTTAGCTTTACTTGACCCAACACATACGGTGGCCGCTTCAATTATGGTATACTAACAACCGCTTAGTTTGAATTTATCCCACTGCTGTTCTAGCAACCTCAGTAACCTTTACTAGTAACTCGCAAGCGAGGGTGAAATGGAGCGAGCGTAGTTTCATCAGCCGCTATTGGTTTATAAAAATGGTATATTTGTTGCAGGTTCACCAGCAGTTGTGGCTTCGGAAACTGGTTTACGTGCGGCGTTACGAAGAGACACATTTGGAAAGGTAATAGTTTTGTTACATGAGCGACGCGAGCGAGCCTATCATAGAGTTTATTTGGATTTGTCGAAGGAACACAATTCTTTTCCCGAAATTCTTCCCCAAAATCCAAAGCGGTTGAAACTGGGGTCAGTTTATACTTCTGTTTTGTGGAAAACGCCTGTGACAGTCTTCAAAAAACAGGGGTTTACATACAATTATTATACATATGGCAACGTTATTATACGTGCTTAATTTATAATGCAGAACCAAGTAGACCAAACTGGGCTAATCATGGAAGCCGGAACTGTTATAATAATTAGTTTTGGGTATACAATGCAAACTTTAAGCTGTCCAAAACTATTCTAGCGATGTACTGAGCCAACTTTTAGAAAACTCAGGGTCAAATCGTGATTTGTATCCCGTATCGAAACATTAAGGTATCGGCTGCTATTAATAATTGGGCGGCGAGGTTAACAGGAAATATAATTTCAAATCCATAATTAATCACTAAACGCACTAGCCACCCTGCCTCCGCAAACAAAGTTAGTATTGTATGCGTAATTATCATGTTGAACAATAAATTATGACTACAACATTCATCAGGAACTGCACTTTCGAATTCGCTTCTTTATTATATTGTATGTTCGTAGATTTGATTGAGTACTGCCTTTTGCAGTTCGCTCCAACAAATAATAAGTCGCATACGCTTTTGCCTCCTCACCAACAACAAGCTCCGTCTAGTGGCATAGTTGCTGGAATCCCCACTGCATCTGGCTACGGTCATCTACAACAACAACAGCAAGTTCGGGGAACATCATTTGCTACGACACCGCCTTCTGCTCTGGGTCAAATTGCTTCTGTATCAGCGACAACGCCGTATCATCGATTTCCTTTTGGGTCTGTCGAAACCACACCACAGTCTCGTTTACGTCGCCGCAAAATTATTCACAAAGATATCGGTTAGTTGCTGCATTATTTTTACTAATATGAATCGCTCGTTCCATTTTGAAAAAGAATATATTTTATACAGTTAAATCATTTTTCCATCACCACATAATCACTTAATAACAGTTATTTTGTTTTGCGGCCGATCTTCGCTTGTAAGAGTACCTAATTCACCACATAGGAGGTACGGTTATACTATATCACCTCTGCTGTTATATATGAAAGATGTTAAGAAAGAGATCTCCAAAATATACTTGATTGGCAGTCGCACAAGCACAAGCCCTTAAGAGCGTGAAACTTGTTTACTTCCGAGCAGGCACGTTCCTATTATAGATGTGGACACATGGGAGCAGCGCGGCCTTGGTCTCTTGCCCAAGAAGATTATGCGCAGAGGAAGGTTAGAACACGCGACCTCATGATTGTGAGACAGTGTTCTAACCAATAACCCACACGATCACATTATACTGTTGTTTAGCACTGTATAGTTGTGAAATATAATCTAAACACTACTCTTTTATAAGATGTACCAATAATCATGGCACATAAGCTTGTGGGCTGAATAACTTTTGTAAAATTACCTTAAACTGGTGAAATCTGTAGCTTATCCAGATACAATCAAAGTTCAGGAGATGAAGACTCTTTGGTTTTGTAGAGTAAACGCTTGCTTTTCGTGGAACACTCTAGAAACCTTCAATTCTACCATAAATTACAAAATTTTCTCGGAAGCGGAAGTTCAAGCTATTCAGTTGCCAATCCCCGTCAAAATTAAACTACAGTGTGATTAACGGTTCATACATGTATTTTGCGTGCATAATAGCATGAATGCATGTGTACATATTCGTTAGACACATCTGCTTAGAAAATGCTGTTATCAGTGTCGGCAGTCTAATATTGGTATCGACTATGGGTATTTTTCAATATCGGTCAAACACTAAGCATAATGCACATATTCGAATGGATCAAACCACTGCCACAAGCGCACACATCGCGTTGGTATGAATTTTACTTTGTATTTACGTTGCATTTGAAATAATGTTGTGTAAACTTGGAAATATTTTCCTCATATTGTCAAACAAATTTTAGGCAAAGTCGATCCATGGCGTTTGGTGATGGCTCTCAAATGTGGAATGGTTGGCGAAGCAACTTGGGCACTTAATATTCTCAATATTTTATTGTACGATGATTCAACAGTGCAGTATTTTGGTCTTGCTCATTTACCGGGACTTCTTGATGTAGGTTATTTTATTGAAATAGTGTGAGCAGTTTTCTTAAATGTCGTTCAGCTGTGCAAAGAATGGGGTTTTCCTTTAGCTTCACAGGCCGAAAGTGGTCAATTTAGAAGATACACTGATAATTTTGGTACTATTCGACTCAGCTGGAGGAGCGGTTTCAGAAAATATGCATTTCGGCGTGACTCTTTTGAAAAAATTTCGAATTCTTTGCCTTCCCTCTCGGCATTGTTATTGCCATTTTATATGAAACCCCAATCCTAAGACTTGGTTCTTAATCCATGTTGCGCTGATTTTACCATCATTGTGGCTTACCATATCCTAACATCCGGTCTTGATTTAAACTTGACAGAACATAATACTAGTAGCTTGTATTATAGGCATGGTGGTGAGTGTTGAAGTATGGAGTTATGAAGTGTCGCTGAATATGTAATTTGCTAAACTGTAAATAACTACATTAAACATCAACTTACAGAATGAGCCGAATATCAGCCATCTTACATGAATTTGTTAGGGAGATGAAAAATAAAAAGGCCCTCCTGGGGCAGTGCCGATCCCCATTTCCTCAACTTTTTGGCTAGTACGAGGTCCAGAGTGGTAACTGGAGCATCAAGTGGCGTCCTCCCAATCGATCATTTTCTCATGTATGTTACTCAATTTACCAACCCCGGAGGGATAGAAGGGTGAGTAACCCTGGCATGGCTTCGAACACACGACACAACGGACGAAAGTCTAACACTCTACCGATTGATCCGTTGGGTCTATAGTGTTTTATTTGTAGCTGACACTCGAATTTTGTAATAAAATGTAGTTAACACACAGTATATAGTGAAAATTTTGAATATTTTGTTTTTCTTGTGGATCAGAATGGTTGCGACAGAGAATCGATATGGCCCAGTGACACCGATTTGGTTAAACTTTAACTCGCCAAAAATCGCGTCTAAATACATAAATTCGGCACAACGGTAGATATTTTCTATTTGAACTGGGCTACTGAATTGTTACGAGTGGCAAAATTTTGGCCAATTTGGTCAAAGAGTACGATACGAAATACACAGATACTTAGAGGTCACGAACATATTTATAGTCAAGGCACTGCATGTTTTTCATATCAGAACGTAGTGAAACGCAGTGGAGATCGTGTGTGGAGGGGTGAAATCTTTTTTAAATTTCGTCTGTGTGTGTGATCGGCTATAGCTCGGGAACGACTTACCGATTTTAATGATCTTGGGCTCATTCGAACCGGCATAATCGCTTTACCGCGTACAGTTCCGAGCGTTTTTTGATTTGAGGTTTGGTTCTGGGGCTAGGGGTCAAAATGTGGGTTTTTTGCCGCATTTTAGTACTCTTTACGAAAGCAAGGTTATTTTTATCTTAACTTTTCAATTTTTTTCTCTGGTTTTTCATTTCATAGTAAAATGATAAGTGCCGATGACTTTTTTGTTTTGCGATTAAGGCTCCAGTTCTAGAGTTATGGGGTTTGAGGTATGGCATCCTCATGGTTCCTCGACCCAAAATTAGAAAATTTGTCCTGACGTCTTGGGCGGCTGAAAAGTTTCACTTGGGGGTTTTTGGGCATTAAAGACTCATTGCCTGCTCAGTGTTGGTTTTGCTCTGCGACCCATGGTTCCATGGGTACCGGGGTGTAACGCTCCCTTGGTTCTGGGGCAGAGGTTAAAATGAGGGTTTTTACCCCATTTTAGTACCCTCAATGGAAGCAAGGTTATTTTTATCTTAACATTCGAATTTTTCTCTCTGGTTGGTTTTATTTCATAGCAAAATGATAAATGCCGATTTTGCGATTAAGGCTCCGGTTTTGCAGTTATGGGGTTTGAGATATGGCACCTTCAGGGTTCATCGAACCGAAATTCAAAAATTTGTTCTGACGTCCTTGGCGGCTGAGAAGATTCACTTGGCGGTTTTCGGAAATGGGAAACTCATTGCCGATGTTGCCTTTGCCGTGCCAAGGATGTTTTCATGGGTAGGGGGTATGGCGCTCCCAAGTCCGGGGTCAGAGGTCAAAATGAGAGTTTTTAACTCATTTTAGTACGCTTCATGGAAGCAAGGTTATTTTTATCTTAACTTTCGATTTTTTCTCTGGTTGATTTTATTTCATATAAAATGATAAATGCCGATATATACCTGTTTTTTGTTTTGCGATTAAGGCTCCGGTTCGTGGGGTTTGAGGTATGGCAACCTCGTGGTTCCTCGACCCAAAATTATAACATTTGTTCTTACGCCTGAAAAGTTTTACTTAAGCGTTTTCTAGCATCAGAAGCTCATTGCCGGTGTTGATTCTGTTCTGCGACCCGTCGGTACTAAGGTATGGCGCCCCCATGGTTCATCGACCCAAAAATTCCCAATTTGATTGTGACGTCTTGGGAAGCTGATAGCGTGCACTTGGGGGTTTCAGGCATGGGAAACTTATTGCAGGTGTTAGTTTTGTTCTAACTTGTGCGGTATTGTGTGATATCCACATACATCATATCGACGTATGCATCGAGAGCTGATTGGCTGTGCATGCAAAAGGCGTAGGTGTACCTATGCTTCACTACATTCTGGAATCTCGGTAGAGTTACTAGTTCAGTTGACTGCCTCCAAGTTGCATAGTCACAAATCGTTTACAGGAATAAATATAATTCAAGAAATATATATATACTGCAAGTTAAAGCAGGCAAGATCGTTGAATTCTAAATCGGTTGCAAGTCATAAATTTCGTAGGGTTTTTTCGTTTCTGAGCTCAAGCTAAATGTTTCCTGAATATTAAGGCCACTACGTAGTGAGTTTTTACCTGCATGTTGGAATACTTTAACTGCAACAACTGATACAGAATGACAAATTTAAATTTTTGTTTACGGTGAAAAAACGAGAAAACAGAAATATGGCGAACATTTGAAAGTATGGGTATTTTTTGGCTTCTCAAAATATGTGGAGAGGGACTCCGGTATATCGGCCTCCGCAGGTTCCCCCAGATGAATTTTATTATCCCCTACTTCGTACCCCATGAACTTACCTGAGCTACTAAAGATGCTCTAATTTTTTCCCAATTGTTGCAAATACCTCCAAATTACCCTAAAAATTTTAGATTGCTAAAAGAACATAATGTACAAAGCTTTTGGAAAACCTATATTTTGGGTTTATAGCTAACTGTAACTGCCAACACTCATGTCAGATGCCGTTCGACTCAGAAGCCTGAAGGCAAATTTATATACTAATATTTACCTACTAAAACTGTGTTCTGCGAAATTTGGCCAGAAAACTTCCCAAAAACATCATTGGAAAACATCGCTATAAATAGTTTTTTCTCGAGCTAACTCACAAATTTAAATTTTGCAACTGGTTACGAGATGAAAGTTGGGTATAAAGGTTGTTCGAATATCTCAAGTGTCACAAATTTCGAAAAATTTTCGACTATTCGCCATGGAGGCAGAAATGGTAATAGATGGTAGGTATGATGCTTTGTAATAGCCTTAGCTTGTATGGATTAACTTCATCTTGTGTTTCACATCTGCATTATAACCGCTGCACTGCTGTGCGGAGACTTTCGCTGAGATAAAAATAAAAACAAATTATTTCAATTATTTACATCGTGCGGTGTCATTTCACCATTTGGAACATTATATATTTTTAATAGAACACTTATTCGAAAACACTGTTAGTTAACATTATCTGCACAATGTATTGCAACTAACATGGATTTCGGTTATAATTGAAAATAGTTGAAACACCGCACCGAACAATGCAGAGAAGCTGAGAGAAATTGGGTTGCTCGTGCGCCGGAAGAAAAGGAAGGTAGTGCCCCTCACTATTTATCTCCCAGCATTTCTCCAGTTCGTCATTTTGTCTCCCTCTTAAGAGTATTTAATGCTGTTCAGCTATTGAAAGCTGTGTTCATTCATAAATATACTTCAAGTGTAAACTCAATGACTATTGTAACTGTTTTGATGGTTATTAGGTCCTCTTCAACTATCTGCAACAATGCTTGTTTGACATATTTGGCCGTGATACATTTGAAGACCAACAGCAATTCCGCTCAGTGGCAACATCAAGCAAAACAGTAGGTTGTTTGAAACCAATTGAAGACGACGTTGACCGTAATAACTATAATTCTTGTAATGGTAACAGTGATACTAACAGTAGTAGTCATATTCCCTGGTCGAACACTACGAACAACAACAATATCGATGTGCAACATTCCGACAATCCAAACACTGCTCAGGTTAAACGCTGTTACAACCCTTGTTCGACAATTATTGAAACACTTGATTCGGAACAGCGAAGCATTGGCGGAACGCCAACCTGCAGCGATTGTAGCGGTAGTAATGGCCACAAAAACAGTAGCAGCAGTTTGGCAGTTGTAGCCGAAAAACTGAGATCTCGCGTTAAACAGTGTTATACTAGTGTAGCTGAGCCGAGAAATGGCGATCCTCATATGGAAACCGGTATTAGCGACAAAAATGCTTCCGATAATCTATTAAAACATAGGTGTGGTACAAAAAGAAGTAATTGTAGTCAAGATTACGGTGCAACTGCTGACATAGTGTGTCGCTTACCATTTGTCGATATGGTTGTAGCTTTCCACGAATGTACAGACAGCGAAGATGTTTCGGATAGTAACAAACTGTTCTCATTAAAGCAACATCTAAGTCGACCTGAAGATACAATGTCCAAAACAATGGTTGAACCAGACGCAGCAATTATAGCAGTCGCTCACAACAACCACCCAAGCTCGTCGGCAACGTTTCAGCCCCCGTCGTTGTTTTTGTCACAAAGATTTTGCGATACATTCAGAGGTCCTCGGCGCCGTTCATCGAAAGCCACAAATTCGGCAATACGCCTCAACCATCGCCTAACTAATAAAAATAATATAATATGGCGTAAACAAATCACGACTGGTGGGCGTATTATAAAAACTGCGGGAAAGTATAATTCGGCATCAGCAAACGTCGCGTCGATACCAATAAGTGATCACATTCCGATGGAAGTTGAACGTGTTGCTAAGACGTCAAACAACAGCGGCTTGAGATCGCTGTTAATGGTTAACAATTCAAAAAGACAACTAACCCGAGACGTTGATTTCGAAGGCAGTAGTTGTAGCAATTACTGTGTTTCGAAAAAGCGAAAACTAGTTTTTGCCCACAATGAATCGGAGACTGTAAACAGTAGTGAAATGACGCCTAATAGTACTGCAACTGGGCATTGCGTCGTTTTGGTGCCGAAAGTGGATACAGAAAAACTTAACACCACTCCAGCAGAAACTGCGGCCGCAGCTCACGGTACTTACTCCCATAGCAGTGTTGCATCTTCGATGTGTGAGGTCAATCGAAAATTATTAGATACTACAAACTGTAAATCCTTACAATCTAACGAGCGCAGCGATATCGTTGATGCCAGTAGTAACAATAGTAAGTTATGTCACACTAACAATAACGGTAGTGTTACGTGTTCGACAAATGAAGGTGACCATTTTAAATACAGTTTGAAATGTGCTGGGTTCCACAACTTATTGGAATCTACCAGCAGGAGTTGGTGTGTTGGTTCGTTGATGCCCAGCAACAATAGCTCGGACATAGACTTGCTGCAAAAACATGATGACAATTGTTATCGGGTTTTGGACGAACTGGAGAGTAACAACGACTTCCCGCTCGATCTAGTGTCATCGGATTTGGATGAACTTATGACGCGAACTAAAGCCGCTATGTCTGTACTTCGGGGTTTGTCATTCTTGCCGGGCAACGAAGCATCGCTCGCGTCGCACAATTCGTTCATAGCTTTAATGGGACGATTGCTCTTACTTGGTCATCGTCACGTTCAACATACCATCGTCACCCCAAACATTCCAAATTCATGTGATGAAATGGACGCCTTGCTAAACTGTGAAGCCAGCGGTAAACAAATAATTGAAGAGTCTGACGACGGTGTCAAACAAGCTTCATGTTTGACAGGCGGGTTTTCACCAATACGGAAAGCGGGCGTGGAAGATCGGTCACTACAGCTTAGTGAAACTGCGTGGTGGTGGAATGTCTTACAATCGTTGCGAGACGACGCCTTCACAATTTTGTGTAATGTGTCATCGCATCTTGATTTGTCGTCGTTGTCGCCGGCTGCTGCGTTCGCCGTTGCAGACGCGCTTTTGCATTGGGTGACATGTCCGGCGCCGTACGCTGCTGATCCAATACCAATTTACACGACCTCGTCGTTATCGCACCATAGCACTACATCCGGTTCCATAAATAATAATTCTGCAGGATCGGCTGTGGACTGCAACGCAGTATCGCCGCTATGCTTAGCTCTCGAGATAATGACAAAGTTATCGGTTTTAGACGCCAACGTTGACATGCTGCTTGCAACGCCGCGTTGGGAACATCTGGAAGCTTTTATCGAACATCTCGTTGAGTATATCTCGCCACCTACTGAAAACCCAGTCAGAGAATTTGCCGTTGTTCTGTTGTATGCCTTTGCCAATGGATCGGAGTTTGCTGCCAGCGCCATCGCAAAATTTCCGTCTGCCATTCAGCGCCTTCTCGCCTTCCTGGAAATTGCCGATACTGCCATGCACCAGGTATAACTAAAGTTATTTGTGAAGCGAGGTACTATTGTGTACAAACTGTGGAACAAATTAGCGCGCACTAGTCAAAAGGCGATTCTTACATAAGGTTCATAAGGGCCACGAGTTCATGATGAACTTTTGAGGAAAAGTGGGACACTCATGCCACACTGCGTTATATACGTTGTAGGATGACGCGGTCCGTTTCTCATTTAGTTGTCCACTTTTAGGGGGACAAGTTTCCCCACTTTTGTTTTGTCCCCCGAACCTTTGTCCTGTCCCCCTCCAAGTTTTGTTAACCTTTTCAACTTTTGTTCTACCCAACTTTACCCCCCCCCAACTGTTGTTCAAATATTTTTTGGTTCGGCTTTGGAAAAATATGGACAGAACAATAGTTGGGAGAGGCAGAACAAAAGTGGGAAACGTGTCGTCTCCCCTAAAAGTGGGACAACTAAAGGAGAAATTGACTGCGTTATTCCGCAATGTATATAACGTAGTGTGGCATAAGTACCGCACTCTTCTTCAAGGGTTCGTCATGAACTGTTGGTGGCATCTTATCAAAAATCGAATTAAGTCCATGTAACCCTCAAAAATTTGGGTCTTTTCTGTTATAGCCCTTGTTCAAAATAGTTTTGAACCTACGACAATAAATTAGGTACTATTCGGCTCAAAGCATATAGCTGGTTCAGAAAATATTCATTTTGCCCACTTTTTTATTTTTTTTCTATTTTTTGGGTTGCTGAAACTCCCTCTTGGTACCCTAACTTTTAAAAAACTTTTTCTCAATCAATATAAATTTTATATATCATTCGACCTGCTTCGAATGGTGTCGTTTCAAGGACAACCGCAGGGGACTAGGCAATACCCGACTTATACTATCTATTTAACTGATTTTGACCGAAAATACGAACGCCGTATAACATGCTGGATATGACAAATTGTGTGAAAATCATCAATATCGGTTTATGGGTTAATGACTTTTGCTTAGACTTAGCCTAAAGCTAAGACGATATCTCATAAACCATTTCACCATTTTCGCCCCATTCGATACGGTTAGAATGATATATATAATTATTTTTGGGGAGAAAAAAGTGTTTTTGTAAATTTTGTGTACTAAGGGGGACCGGCGGTAACCCGAGAAATTGTAGAAAAATATTTTATATTTATATAGTTATGTTGTACCAAAATATCGCTGTGCATTCAGAATGACTATTTTGGTTCTGGAGAGAGTAGATCCGAAAAACTCAAAATTTTTTTAATCCATTTGAAACATATTCTCTTCCAATATTGTTGAAACTGAGCGATATTAGCTAGCGGACTTTCCTCAAATAGCAATAAACGGCGCAGAATTCTTTTTGTTTGAATTACATATAAAAGTCATCACTGAATTGATGCACTGCTTTATGTCAATGACCGTAGATTAATTTGCTTTTCTAATCTTAAGGTTAGCCAGGGCCCGCTGTTATTAAACATAAAATTTTTATCGTATGGTATTCATGTCAAGTTCTCCACGACTATTATAGGGGAACTTGACACGGCACGACGGATTTCCGCAATTTTTGTTTTACAAGTTGCAACTACAAACATTGTTTTTTGTGGGTCTCTAATTATTTCATGCCTAATTTTTTTACAAAACTTTAACTGAATTACTTGCTAGTTGCGGGTGAACGATGGGCAGGAAATGAGCTTATCACGTTGGTTTTTAATCTATATTGAGGGTCGTTAGTGGTGTAGAACGCAACAACAGTGCTAAATTGACAACAAAAATATGTGACATTTTTTGGTGCTTTTTAGTTTAGTTGAACACACGGGGCTATCTGTGGGGCTTCGTGGTTGCTGAATACGACGAGATTGTGTCATTTTGCAACCGTTCTTCCCGTCATTTATTCGCAAATTTTAGAATTTTAGACTGATTTCTTTTACCCTGGCTCACCTATAATGCTAATGTCGACAATTTTTATGCTCATATCAAGGAGCCGTCGGGAAACCTTTGTTGCACAGAGAGAGGTGGAATATGACTAAATGTCCGTAATTGATACGATTAATGCATTTGTATTTGAGTGGTGTATTGTATTTGTATTAAAGCGTTTGTATTTGAGCGTTTGCATAAAAGTTTTATGCAGCAAAATGCTTAGGGTTCTCCCAATCGTGCTATACTCAGTCAGAGTCTTGGATGATGTTTTCAAAACGTGAAGTCGTAAGACACCGTTTTTGACATGTAGTGCCATTTCGGAATAGAAGATGCTAACATCATTATTTAATTCTTGTTTCTTGAATTTGTAGTATCCTATTTTATTCACTGTTAATTTTGTATTTGGGACTATCAAATTTACAACACAGTACTTGAAACACTAATATTGTACGATTTACATACACACCAGGGAGTAACCGGAATTCCGGTTCCGGCGAAAATCGTGTTCCGGTTGCGGTTCCGGCAAAGAGCAAAAACCATACCGGAACCGCAATTCCGTTTTAAATTTTTTTTTGAAATTTTTCACGTTTTTTGCTTCATCCTGTAATCCAAACATATGTAATATATTATACAATGATCAAGCTCCAATACAACCAAGCAAAAGAAAAGATTAACTAACCAATTTGCCGTGTGAAACGTAAGTAGGGCACATTAATTTGAGCAGGAATTTTTATAACCTGCAGGATTTTGTTAAATCAAAGCCATGTCGATGCTTGTAGCAGCTATTTTACACATCCAGAAGTCTGTGGGATACGTTTGAATTAAACCGGTTCAACTCGGTAACAGAGTATGGCTTACGCAGAAGTACTTACGGTATGCTTGGCTAACAAATTGCGTCAAGCACCCGTCAGTGCGCTTGTAAACTTGGTAAATCAGCCTAAAATGAAGTAAACTAACGTTATCTGCAACGCAGCTAGAAACTGCTTTCTTGGCAATGAACTGTATTTATTGAAACTGTGCGAGCAGCATCATAGTCTCATTTACAGCATTCTGATTAGAAAGTTATGATCATTATGATCTAACTGACGGACACTGTTTGTCCAACGCTAGCCTAAACAGTGTCTCTGACCACTGATCAAAAAATTACCTTCTATCTATTATTTTCTCTTAGAATCATATAAACCAATAATTTTAAGTTTCCTACAGAAGAACATGCAACAAACGTATGTGTAGTAAAGGGAGGCGACTGGAGACAGAGCGAAAGTGTGTGTTCCACGCTCCAAGCTTTGTAAGCACATTCGATTTGACGCAGTATACGCAGTGGTGTATAGTGGAAGACATTTTTTGCTCTGAATGTCCAAAAACCTATAAATAAATTAATAATTTGATCGATAAATAAACATTATTAGCTTCCTCAGTCTCTTTAAAGTCTCAGAAAGGCAATAATACCATCGCAATACATTAAGTTTAATGTAAAAGTAATTTTTAATGCATTTTAAATCCACTATACCTTCATTTCTTCCATCATCTGTTTTACTATATATAAATTTCGAAGACCAGGTTCCGGATCCGGTTTAAATGGACGGTTCCGGTTGCTGGTATCGGTTCCGGTTATTCCCTGATACACACATACCCCCGATATGATGTATCCGTGTATACTACTAAAAAGCTAGACGCTTCGATTCCGCAAAATTATTTCATTAAACCGTCGTTGAGTTCTTGATGAAGTCACATGAAGTTTGTTGTCACCTTTAGAAGATGTTTACAGCTTGTCCGCGCACTGGAAAATCTCGAGCGTTTAATTAGGCCGTACATATGCAGTACAAATCTTGACAAATCCTGAAAAACCGAGTCAGGCGTCCCTTAGGAGTTGACGCCCTTCAGTGGCCGAGCGATTGGCCGTTAATTTGTTACAAATTATTTTACAACTTTGCGATTTTCATGTTTCCTTCAAATTACCCCAACTAATATTGCCTTTAAAACTGCAACTTTTATTGAATTCGAGTGGAACGAGAATTTTCAATTTTGGCTCTGGAGGGGGGTTGAGGAGGTCCTGTCTGTGTGTGTCGCACCTGGATCTCGATCTCGGTTGGGCGGATTTTGATGCAACATAGCTCATTCGAACCGCAATGGTCGATTTAGGTGTAGTGACGGAGCCCGATTTTTGAATTTTTTCCCGTGGAAAAAGTTATGGCGCAAAATGACGTCATTTTGGCCAATTTTTCGGGCACCCCTCCAGTTTTTGCTACTTTTCTCAATAAGTAAACGAGGTATCCGCAAACTTATAGGCCTATTCCATGTAGCTTCACCAGGGCTTTCCAATGATATATAACGAGTTTTTCAACTACTTCCCAATCTGGAGTCTATAAGCTTATAATTGGCGCAAAATTTCATATTTGGTGAAAAGTCGTGGGAAATGCACATAAATGTGTGTTTTTTATTGCTTTTATTGTTTTATATGTGGTTTTCTGGGCAGATAAACTCATTGCAAGTGTTAAAAATATTGTTGGGCAAATATTTTTTACACTTCTGGTTCATACTTGGCATAAAAAATGACGTTTTCGAAATTTTTGGTGACAAGTCGTGGGAAAAGCACCTGAATGTGTGTTTATTGTTGCATTTAGTGTCGGATATGGGGTTTTCTGGGCCGACAAGCTCATTGCGAGTGTCAAGAATATTGTGTGGCAAATATTTTTCACACTTCTGCTTCGGGGGATTGTTCTCACCACTCGAATTCTGGCTCGCAAGCGAGCTTCACTAGTATCAATGGGTTTTGATTTATCGTATAGTTTTAAGCTTTCGTTTTTGTTCATGTATCGAATTTTGATGTTATTTTACTTAAATACAGATTGATCGTTGAAAAATGGGTATATAGGTCATAGAAAATAATCTAAAATGTCCTGGAAGATACCGGAAAATTGGCTACGACCATGGGGGTACCAACTGTTTGTGCTTTTAAACGACACTATGGAGACATAAATATAATTTGATCATTATTAACTCGCCCTGATAGTTCTATCAACACAAATCAAAAAAATCATCTCCACCTTAAACATTCTGAAACCGACATTTATGTATGTGTTTAATGAAGGAGAGTTTCGCAATTTGTAGCCGTTGTACGTTTTGAATAATTGGCATGCTAATGAATTGATGAGCCTATTATTTTTGCAGGTGATACAAACACGTGGGATGGCGGCGCTTCGCGAAAATCCTGAACTAATGGGAACAAGTGTTGGAATGTTGCGGCGTGTTGCAGAAACGCTTCTTGCGATCGCCCGAATACCGAGCAACCAGCACCGTTTCGGGCCTCGATCTCAACATTTGCTTGTTCAGTTTACAATGTCACATCCAATGGACTCTCGTGCTGCAGCGACTATTGCCGACGTTCTGTACGAGCTTCAGAAGAACAATTTTTTGCCAAACAGCACTGCTTTAATATCTGGGAGGCAGCCTGTTGTGGCCACAGATGTATTTCACCGTCCTGATCACAACGACCTAGATTCGTCAACCGTTGAAAACGACATAAAAACGAAAGTGACAGTGTCCACGCCCTCAGACGCCTCGGAATCGGTCGCCTGCAGCGCACCGGCTGATGTGGATGTTGCAAAAGCAAATGACGATGTTTCAACGTTGATCAGCTGTAGCGAAACAAAAGACATTGATATGAATGATTCTGTCGAAGACGCGCATAAGGACAACAACAGATGTAATTGCCCGGACACAAATAGTTGCGAAGTGACTAAGGCGGATAACACGAGAACATCGAAAGTGACCGATGTAGTGAAAACAATGACAACTACACCTTCTATGGCGAACACGAAAGCGCCAACTACCACGAGAGCGAGCTTATCTGATGCCGACGAAACGACCGCCTCCACAACACCCGCAGATGAGCCTTCGCAAAGTAATTGCACCGAACCACCGCTGCAGTTGCCAACGGCGTCGTCAGACTCGCGCGAATGTAATCGCGCAGCGGAACTCAAGGATCGCGAACTCATCAACGGCGACCAGAAACAACGTAATGCAAGGCAGGAAACAAGGTTTGAACAGGCGAACGAAGCAATCGTCGAATGTTGAAATCGTCGGCTGTCGCTGTTCTTACATCTGCTGCTACTACTGCCATCAAATAACAACGGCGTCTAATTGCAACGAAATCGATAGACATAATAAACTGCGTTGATTATGTCATACACGTCCAAACTTAGTAATACTATATGCTTATTATATTCTCCACCGCTCATCTGATTGGTATTGATGTTGGCTTCGCTGTATTTGACACAAGGTGAAGCGGAGTTCGGCCTAGTTTGGATCGCATTTCACTGTCATAAGGGTTGTTGAATTGTACCACGTGATTTATCAAGCAACCAAGACAAATATTTTATAGTATTATTACTGTAACTGTATAATAAAACGGTTGTTGTAGCTATTGCTGCTATTTCATTATTGTGTATAGTATTTTTGGCGGAGTAACAATTAAACAATTGTTATATTGATTGATACACATTTCCTCTTACTGAAGTTTCCACGAGTCGTTGAGCCCTTTTTCGACAGCATTCCTTCCACCCTGAGCGTAGTATAATGACCTAATTTCGGTGAAAGTTTCATCCAATAATCCGCGACACGTGAAGTATGTTTATGTATTTCGAGAAACTCATTGGTTCATTAATTACCTACGAAACCAACTAATTGTGTGAGACTATCTCAATTTGCCCGAAAACTAAGGTTCGATGTTTCTGGCTATCGCGAGCAAAAACTGCGCTTCTAGTTGTAATGCGCGGAGTACGGAGTATATTTGGGATTCAAGAGTACGATGCTACCAATGTCCATTGCATCGGTGGATTGTGACGTTTTTATCTAAAAAAGTTTATTTTGGAACCCTACACTGACTTCAGACCTTCGCATATGTATTCGTGTAAAACGCCATCATAGGCGTAGATAAGAACAATGCTTGCAAGTTGCCTTGTAATTTCTAATCGCCGTTTTCCGTAAGTTAACTTAAAACAGTTCCTGCTAAACCAGAGCCAAGGATTGGAGGGTAACTTATCCTCTTTGTTTACGCCCTGATCGACACTTCGTAGATTAATCTTCTTACACACACGTTGTGTTCCTAAAGTGAACCTAAACATATAGATAGCATTTGAAATTGATACGATTTTTTTCCAACAAACGCAAGCTGCACCAAAATTGTAATTATATAGAACTTGATCATATAGAGGTGTTCTTGAAACAGTATTTGCGTAAAATTAGTATGGAAAACCCGCCTAACAATATAAAATCTATGTAGCAAATACAACAAACCTAAAGTAGCTTACTGCAAAATCATATTATTATCCTGGATTGTTAGTTCTGGCTCGTAACAAGAGGTTCTGCAAATGGGTGTCAAGCCTTTGAGTTTTGCAAATATCTGCGTTCTATCATAGGTGTCTAGGGGTCGGATCCCGTATTTACTATTCTCTTGTGGTTGTCAAAAACGAAATTTTAGTGTGAGGAGGAGGTGAAGCTGTCTCTTATGAGTAACGCGGGGCCAATTATGGATCAGCCATTTTTCCCGCCTATACGTTTTATACATTTAGAAAATAACAATGCTACATTAGCTTCAGAAACTTTATAGAATTGTGGTGAATGCCACAACTAACATCTAATTCATTATGGACACCTATTAAATAGTGCATAATATGCACTATTTAATATTATATGTATTATATATAATGTAAATTTGTAATTTTACAATTTAGAGTTTAAGTTAACATTTTGAGTCATGAGAATGATTTAACAGTTAAAGTCCACATTCAGTATAAGGGTACACATTCGCCTGAGTGACCCGTTTACCCATATATTCGGATTGTTTTCGCACACATTTTACCGTTAATGTAATTTAGGGGGCATCAAACTGAAGATCGCTAGCGGTCTGTTTTCGAAGCTATAAGGTTGTTAAATATGTCCACTAAATGTTTTCTTATTAGATGTATATCAGTGAATGGCCATAATCGGATTCAGCATCCAGAACTGCAACCTGTAAACGGAAACGGAAGGTGATCTGGCAGACCTCGCCGTAGTTCTGCTCAGTATTTGCAACTTGCTCCTGAATTGAAAAATAGGGTTTAAGTATACTGAAGGAACCGAAAGCGGCGTATTGATGTACCACATTTAATTTACCCCGTATATGACAAAAGTCTAATAAGAAAATGAAATCTTGGATCTGAGATGTGTCAATGAAGAAGGTAATATGTCTAGAAATTGAAACGAAATCTTAAAACCCGGGATCTAGGCTTATTAATGCAAGTCATCCCAAGGGTCGGAAGCCCTGCGGGAGTGTCATAACTGGTTCAAGCAGAAGGCTGGTAAGTTTAATCAAGACCCAAGAAGCACGGCAAATGCAGAAAGCTTATTCAACAAGACATCAATTTTAAGTTTTTTTCACAAACGTCAAGATTGTGAATGTGATGGTCTTCAAATAGTCAAAAAATCTATTCAGCGAGGCATTCATTTTCACGTTTTTAAACTATATATGCCCATAATGTAACGGCATGGGACGGAACCGCCGATATTTAACTGTTAACCCGCAACTGGTCAAATTGAAAACTTAAATTTTATTTTAATACTGTCGTAGATGCTCAATTATATTAAAGATTTTCATCATGATCTAAATAATCTGTGTTAAAAGCCATTCTCTGCGAATAAAAATGTTTAGTCACTTGGTCTGCCACTTCAAAATAACGCGGGTCTAGTAGTGCAGGTTTCACTGCATAATGAGTGCAAAACGTGGACAGTTTTCTCTTTGCCAGCCGTTTGCAAGAAACTAAAATCTCTAATGGGCGGTTATATGATATTTTAGTTTCTTGCAAACGGCTGCTAGAGACTTTTGTCTTTAATAACTGCTTGTTTGATATTTAAATCTCTAACAGATAGCTGGAAGAGACTTCAGTCTTATATAGATAGCGAATAATAATACAGAAACCTCTAGCAGCTAGCTGTTGGAGGATAAAATCTCTTGCAGCTGACCATAACAAATTATTGTCTCTAATGGCTAGTTGTTAGAAACCTTTGTCTCTTACAGCCTATTATACAAAAGTCTCTAATAGCTATCGGAATTTCAAATATTTTTAACGGTTGGCTGTAAGAGATTTTTGTATGATACAGCTGGCTGTAAGAGACAAAAGTTTCTAACAGCTAGTCATTAAAAACAAAAAATCTGTTACAACAAGCTCATTATTGATATTGGTGCTCCCTCTATTTTGATTTTTGGTGCCCCCTCTAGTTTGATATTGGTGCCACCTCCAGCTTGATATTGGTCCGCACTCTAGTTTGACATTGGTGCCCCTCCAGTTTGATATTGGCCCCATCCAGTTTGATATCGGTGTCCCACCTACAGTTTTGTATTGGCCCCCTCTAGTTGGATATTTACCACTTTCCAATTGCTCCCATTCCGGATTGGTATTGGTACCCCTCAATTTTGATATTGGAGCCCCCTCCAGTTTGATATTACTTCCCCTACAGTTTGATATTGACAAATTTCTAGGATACCCGACGGGTCTCTGTCCGCTCCTCCACCCGTTAACTCAGCACAATCGCTAATGACGCCCCCACCTTTGTCAAAATTCGCCTTGTGTTCGTCATTTTAACACTTGTGATTTTTATCCGCAGGACATTGGTGTTACCATGGATCGCAATCTCATGACAACTCGAACGACCTTGTGTGGGCATCGATCCACCCAGCCGTACCACGGGAGAGCCCGCTAGAGCTCCCAATACAGCCCAAGTGGGTCAGGTCCCAATATTGCGTCTGTACTAGGACCAATTCTGGCCCTAAGGATCCCAGCTGCACCACCATTTTTCTTCGCCCGCACAACCCCGGCTTCCACAACTCTCTGGTGATCTGCTAGACGACCTAAGGGAATCGTTTAGCTTAGTAGACTGCCGGCGGGTTTACCAGGGTGTTCGGCCTGGCCCCTATACTAGCCCACGTATCTAGTGGTATGAAGTTCCCCCTGAGGAAGGGTCAACCCCTAAGACTACTCACAGGTAATAAGGCGGAACCCGCCTTTTCCTCATTCTGTCCGAAATTCTTACCAACTGGGAGTCCTTCGTCTTGAACCTGGGTACGTAAAGCCGGGCCTAACGGAGTCTGGTTAGCCTAAACGAGGTCTTCGTTTACGAATTGTAACTTTAGGCAACATCTGGGGACTGATCCCAGGACGATATTGATTTCTCAGGGTGTGCTACTGGGTGAACGATTAGATAATCGAGCGCAACACCACTTGGTACCAAAGCCTTACACCGAACGCACAGTTTATGCCCTATGGATTACTATATTGTTACTAGTATTCTTAACAGAAGTCTTTCGGACTTTCCTGTTGACTGGTTAGTGCTTTGCTTCGTTCCTACTGTCTCCAGCCTAATTTCTGTTTTATCAATTTCTGGAACGGATTTATATCGCTTAGGATTAAATGGACACTTCATACCATTTACTGGTTGCTAACAAGATAATATAGACACGATTTTTTATTACAAAAGAAATCAATGATGAAATACCAATGGGAGGTACCGCACAGAGTACCTGTAACAAGCTTAACCTGTGACTTGAATTTTTGTTAGCTGTTCTCATGCATATAACGAAAATATCCTTCCCATTTTCAGCCTGCTTCCCTTTGGCCCGCCTGTTATACATGTGTACTTAACACCCATTGCTCCCTGAACGACCAGTTTATCAATATTTCGCTCATCGCGTCCCTTTATGACATCGAGTCGGTTCCGTGGAGTCTGGCATCAGCTACGAACGTTCGGTAATTGATGTGACCCGGGGCCATATTACAATAGAAAATACTCTATCCCAAGGCAGAACAAGAAGCGAGCAGCCTCACGAAATGGGAAGCCAAAGCCACGTCCCCTGAATACAGGGCGACTTTGCATGCCTTCCTAAAATTTTGCTTTCCATATTAAAATAGTTCCGACGAGGACCCCTGTCGCGTCTACAAGGTGTGGGAGTCCGTGTCTGATTATTTGATTACCGATTATAGATTACTGATATTTGATTATTGATAGTTACCGATTGTTAAAAGTAATTTTGAATCCAAGGAACCCTGTTCATAACATGATACTCCTACGTTGCGTAAATCGCCAGAAAACTAAAATGTTTTTAAAACACCTGTATAAAAATGAGGTTTTCGTTGAATTTTGTTCCCTTTTTCATCTCTTACTTGAATTCCATTAACCGTTACGAATCAGTTATACAACAGCTGTATGTCAGGATAGGTCTCTAAGATTTGAATTGACATAGAAATTTCCGGTTTTAAATTTTTTATGAGAGCTCCGCATAATGCCCCGACCCATCCTGACACGCAGTACAAAATTATTTCATGACATTCAACTTATTATTAACATCGATTAGTATTACGATATGAGGCGTACGCATCGGGATTGACCTTAGGGCACCGAATTTGTGAAATTTCCGCCCGTCGTCCCCGGTCCATCCGAGTGCGCAGCCAATCCCTCTCATACAGCACAATTTTTTGTTATACACCAAGATTGCACCTTTCTTTCCATGTAACCGACTGTATACCACAAGTTACGATCATAATTATTCCATTGTGGTGCGAAAATCACCTCGGGCGGGTGAAGCATGGTCGTACAACGCATTACAAATGGCATATTTTATTTCACATTAACAGCAAATTATACTAGGATCACGCTCCACCACTATCCGATCACCCTTTTGGTTAAAATTATATCGTTTGTATCCCCACGTTGAAAGTCTAAGAAATCTTCAAAAACTCGGGCTGTTACAACTTTTAAATATTTTTAGATTTATTAGTCTCCTTACTTATTATAGAAATCAATTTTGAGGAAATATGAGTATCAGAATAAATGTAAAATGTGTGGTAGAGTTAGCCGTTATTCCAGTATGATGTACGGCCCTTGTGATCGATTGTTGAAATTTGAGAATTTTCAAAAATTTTCTGAAGTTGAGAAAAATTTCCGAAAAATTAAAATTTAAAAATTCATGAAAAAAGGGTAGAAGGACGACAATTCTTTATGAGGTTGTATCACCAAAAACGTCCTTCTCCCTTATTAGTCGGTAATTTTTGAAGTTTTCCCTTATGGTTTATAGTATTTTGAGTTTGGGTTTACTCCCGTTTTGTCATGAAATTTTGAAAATCTGTCGCTTCCTCACATTTATCATTGTTGAGCGCTCCAACCGACATATATACAATGCAATTACAACAATATATACGTAGTGTACATTTTAGCACGCACCTCCGCCTAATATATTTCTTCCCTCCCGCGAAAAGGTCCGGCTGCCGGTTTGCCCTAACCAAGGGGTTCCTTTAGAATATTTTTGTGTAGTAAGTTCTGGATTGATTCGACCATGTGGTTTATTTCGAATTCGTTAGAAAAGTGGCTCTTGCGCATATTGTCCTTAATTTCTGATATCCTACTTAAAACCGGTTATTCTCGTTTGGTATATCTGTTCTATCGAGGTTATATATCCATTATTTGTTTATCTTGTTCAGCTACATGGAATGCTCGTAAATACTTTAAAGGCGTCACCTTAGATGTATTTCGTTGTGGCTAATTTTACCTATACTCGCGCCTCTCACTCACCTTTATTCTTACCAGTACATCTAATAGGTCGTGCCAATTTTATCTTATCTTCCTTTTCGCTCACGCTACCTGCTAACGCTACGCTGTGCACTCGCGGTTACTCATGGTGTAGGACGCCCCAGTTCAGCATCGCGGACTAAATGGCTCACCCACTCGCGTAAGTTACGGCGGCAGTTGTTAGAGACCATCGGCTCACTGAAGTGTGGTCGTTCGCACCGCTTCATGTGTGGTTCTTCCCGAGCCCAGGCGTCAGCGGTGTAGAATGCGACTGGCCAGGTTGGGACATACATTTGTGGAGGGTGTTATGTCGCTGTCGGTGATTAGCGATTATTCGCTTCAGCTCGACCGTCCAGGACACTGCATTCTGGTTGGTAGCGCAGTGATGATTGAAGTTGTCGGCGCCACCCGTTTCGATAAAACCCCTAAGTGGCGCTTCACCTTCTTGAATGCGGCGTTTGAATTGGTCGCATGGAGCTGCTCCAGCGGCGCTTTTCTGTAGATATAATTAAAACCGCATAGCACTATAATGCATTTAAGCTGCGGCGTTACGGTGGCATTGGCGGCTTGAATAAGTTGGGTAAGCGTGGGGTCTGGCTATCCGTTGACTAACCACTTGTCGGCTGCCATCTCTAATAGTGGCAGAGCCAATGCGTCTCCCAGAATGGCTACTTCTGGCCATTTTATGCTTCCGGTGACGCGATATTCAAGCACTTCATCCTGCAAACATCCCAACGTCAAGGACAACGTCCGGGCGCTTTATTTCGTTGTAGCTGCTGATTGGAGCGTCCGACACCCCAAAAAGCGTCTGTGGAGGCTTCGAGAAGTTGTCGGTCCTCGGTGAACTGGAGGATACAGGCATACTTCGGGAGGGCAAACTTATTGAGCAATATCGGTCGCATGATATGCTCCAGTAAGGGTTTGAAGCGTGCGCTGGTAACATATTCGATAAGCTCGTCTTTCAGCGCTCCTGCCCTAGCCTTGATTTGCAGGGGTGTGTTGGTTGATTGCAGGATCTCTCGCGCGGCGCCATGGTGTTCGAGAAGGGACAAAACCTGAACGTGATAGTGTCTATCCAAAATGTTGGCGAGGATGTCGTCGTTTTTGAACGTTGCCGGCGTTTCGTGTGTTTTGAGAGTTCTGGCCAGTCGGTGCCGTTCGAGAGAAATGCGGCATACGGTTTACTCAAGCCCACTTGATAAACCGGGATCGTTGGCAATTGGAATAGAGCTTCTCTGGTGAGGCGTACGGTCCGACCGCTGCTGATCGGCTTATTGCTGGTTGGTACATCACCGTGACTGGAATGTCGGGCGTTGCCGCTCATCTGTAAAGAGAACTTAAATAAGTATAGTCTTAAATTGCTTAGTTTGATACATAGTTTACGCCGCTCGCGTTTTGTTCGTTAAATGCTCTATGCTTTCCTAGCCTGACGTGCATGTTTCTGTTCCGTTATGCCTAAGTAAAATTTGTGCTCTCGGTTACACATCCTGAATTTTCTTTCCCTTCCCGATAGGTTAAAATTCCTAATACTCTTACGTGCTATTCCATTTATTAGTATTATTTAATAATATATACTCTTCTCCTCTTGACTGTGGATGTTGCATGTTTCGCCGGACAATTTCAGTGCACTGGACATGATGCTTGTTCCAGATGACCAATTCCGATTGGAATGCTGGTGCCACTACGGGGTCATTCCATCGTCGTCGGTCCTTCTGATGAACAGTCCGACCGCGTCCCAGGCCTCGGATCCCATCAACGGTGCTGGCACCTTGCCATTATTACTCCGCGGAGGGCCTGACGCTGGTTCGTGAGTTTCGTCTTCTTGGTGCGGAACTCTCGGGCCCAAGCATCGTCCGTATAATTGTCGGCATCCCAATGAGGAGCTGCCGGGGAGACGTATGTTGCGGCGTCTTCCCTAGTGCGCCAATCCAGCACTCCCAGATGGCGTTTGATGCGCTTGAAGTAGGCGCCCGGTGAGAATGCGTTCCGAGTCGCCAGCCATACGTCCTCGTAGCCACCCAAGACGAAGATGTAGACCGTTTGTGGCGTTAGCATGGCGTTCGCCCATTGTATTAACTCCACCATGTTCAGTGCAGGCCAAGTGAGGACGAGCAAGTTTTTTTCGTCTGAAATCGAGGAGTGGTACCACCGATAATTACATCGAACGAAGCCGTCCCGGTTGAATGCGCGGATTCCCTCTAGCAGTCGGCTGGTTACATCGTGGCACACAACCAGGTGGTAGCTGCACTGAGCCTAGGTGGTGCCAATGCCCCAGTAATTGTCCGTCGAGTCGCTCAGGAGTTGCCGGCTGCCGGTTTTCTCCAGCTCCTCGGCGTATTCGTCGATGCTGAATTTGGCCAGGAGGATTGGCCGCATTACATGGGGCCGGTACGACATCTGCCATCGCCGGATGTTGATGTGTTGCTGTCGTAATGCAATGCTACGAAGCTGCAGTTCGGTTGGGGGAATGTCCATTCCGCTTAGTTTCCTCGCTTCACTTTCAAACTCCATTAATTCTAGGACGCCGAGATGATCGTGTTTGGCGGCCCTGGAGAGGCGCCTTCCATATTGTTCGAAACGGTTGGCCATGGGATATTCGTTGGACAGTCGGCTCCGCCGTGTGCCCTTGACTGCGAACAATTCCCATCGCTCCAGCCGGTCAATAAAGCATTCGGGCATCTTGGTAAATGTGTGCCCGTCGACTTCCGCTGCTGCATACCGCACGTCCTTTGGGATCAACGGGGCATTGATCGCACTGTAACTTCGTCGCATCTACAATGGAGATACACGTAATGAGTCTACGGGTAAAAATATTCTTATTCATCTGTAGCTATATGTCCTATTCCCTCTCCTTCCCCTCTAGTGTTGTTTGGAATCTTGGTGAAGGGGTACGTTGTAGCGGGAGCTGAGTTAGCCTATCCGTGAGTCGGGGTCGTCCGAGTCATATTCCTCATAAGATGGTGGTCGAGGTGTTCGTCATCGCCAAGCTGAAGGGTGCAGTTCCTGGCTAGAAGGATATCGTGGCATCAAGGTCGGTGGTAAAGTTCCACTCGCTGGATGTTCTCCTGGCTGGAATTCTTGTGGGGTTGACACCACTACACTAGTCATTGATGTGGTGACACTAATGGATTGTGTACGCGTGGTGGAAGCAAGTCTAATTGACCTTCCCGCGGCTTCACCAATGGTTACTTCTGGTTCCTGGAATTTCACACGTCTGTTTCCACGTAGGACGTCCACTACTTATTCGTCTGATGCCGCACCGTATGGCCTAAAGACACGATCTCTGGCCTGTCGGTATAGAAGATGTCTAGTCGGGGCTGTTGCATAGGCGGTAATGGGTCGCATTATTCTAGAGGATGTAGTAGTAGCACTGGTACACAGTTGTTCAGTGTTTGTTACTGTGGACGCTTCCAGCTGTTCAGTAGTAGCAGTTTGGACAGTTGACCCTCCTTGTGCCATTCGCGCTTGTTTTCGTTGAGTGGCCCGTCCGACAAGGTCTTTCCCTCGCTCTTCCATCAGTGCTTGTGTACGAGAAGGGGGTGATCAAAGTCACTGCACGACTGGTTCCTCTATGGGGTGATGGCGCTTCACTAATTGACTCCGTGATTGTTCATCCGCCATGTGAACCAGTGGTCCCCTGCTGAATACTAGGTGTTCTAAAACCGCTACTTGACGTTTCCTGCCCTGCCCTACCGTGCCGCTCGGCGGAGGATGGTTCTTGCGAGGTTTGGCTGGTTCGTTCGTCATCCGCTTCAGCCGAACTCTCTCCTTCGTCTCGTCCTTCTCCGGAAGTAGTTTCTGATAAAGCACTGGACATTGCCGAGAGTCCTTTTAGCGGTGGATTTATAATAGCTGGCTCGCGATATTCCCAATTGTAGGGTGGGATGGGTGTGTCGGCAGCAGCTGCACTGTAGGGACGCGTGGTCGCTGTGTAGTCCCCTACGGTTTGAGTCGACATCTCCATCGGCACTCGCAATCTGGACGCCAATATATCTTCAGCCGGTCGTGACTGGAATAATGGGTGCTCCTGTGCGGCAAGCATAATAACATAACGCAAATCTCCGGAAGTGTTGTACGGTCCGGGCACAACAATTCCACCGGACGCTTCGCGTGATATAGTGAATACTGGATAAAATTGTTGTCATTCGAGTATTCCAACATGTACTGTGGGTACATCAAATGGAACTTCCTTACTGGTACCTACTATTCTTTCCACCATGGTTACCGGTACTGCGTGTTGCCAATATTCCGTCTGCGTGTCGCGGCTGCCAGGTACTGCTATGTAAGAAAAGGCTTCTCGTCCGGTAACTTGTTCATGCCTTATTGGTGGCCATGTGGGTTCTATTTACCTATCTGGATCAGTCAGTGAAATATGATTCCTGACCGTCTTTGGATTCTGAGGTTCGTATTCGTCGGCCCGATATTTATCGTGCTCCGTTGCCGCTTGTTCGGCTTCAATTTCCGCGTATGTTCGGCGATATAAATTAGGGTCGTTAGGGTCACCCATCTCCATACTTTCAGTATCTGAACTATCAATGATTGCTGTTCTTACTGTGCGTACCGCTACCTCATCTACAGGTTTTATTTCGGTAACAAAGTCTCTGTCAGCGATAATTTGTTGGGTTGCTTAATTCAAACTCCGCTCTAGTACGGAAGCATGTATTTGATTTAGCCAGTCTCCTTCGTTAGGTACTGGATCTAATGCCCTAAAAGACGGCTTAGTCCTATTAATGTGCACGGCGTGCGCCATTGCTTCTGGATTAGAATGCATTCTTACGCGCATGCACGGCGGGGTGATCCCTAATATTTCGTATGGTCCGCACCAACGTGGCATGATTTTTCTATATGTTCCTGGTGTAGTGTTGTACCTATAAACCCAGGCTATCGCCTGTCTGATAGCGTGGCTCTCGAGCCCGTTTATCGTATCTTGGCTGATTCATTTCTTGTACGGCCTTCATTGATTGATATGCACGCTTTCTATTAGAAGCCATCCAGCGCTGCGCGTTGGCCCTATAGGAGTGAGCCCCTGTGTATCCCGTCGCTGCACTATGCGTGTCATATTGTCCAGGCAATCTGGTATAAAAACCGTGCATTAGCAAAAATGGTGGATATTTGATTGCTATGTGTACTGAGGAACTATAATCCATTATACAAAATGGTAATGATACATCCCAAGAGTGATGATCGTCTTGTGGTATGCTTACTCGTAGTAGATATAATAGTTTCCTATTAAATCTTTCAATTTCCGACCCCAGCAGCACTAATCGCTCCTCGTCTGGTAATCCCTGCAAAATTAGGGGCTCCACTTTTTTGCCAGTGGTTTCTAACGCGAATAGTTTTCTTAGTGTGATGTCTAACAGGTGTTGTTTGTTTATTCGTGTGCGCCTTTGGTCTAATTCGTACTTAGTTGTTGTTCGATTGGTTCCGATATTGTCAATAGTGGGACCTATACTGACTCGGCCGAAACTTTGTACATTTCCCAACGATTCGGGTGACTAGGGCAATCAGGACAGCTCACTTCCCGAAGGCCTCCATCGCACCTGGCCACTGTCCACGAGCGGTCTTCCCCGGCCGGTTGAAAGATACTAGGGTACACATACGCTTTCGAATTTTGAACGGAACTAGGACAATCAGAATAACCCGGGTCTTGAAGGTCTCCTTCGCACCTGACCAGTGTCCACTAGCGGCTATCCTGGGTGGGCTGAAAAGCTACAGGAGCCTCACACGGCCGCACTAAATTGGTGGAAGTCAGTTTAGTTAGATTGGATGAATCGAATAGGTTCTTTGATTCATTTAGTCCTCTTGGTTCTAGGTTCCATTCCATTAGGTTTCTCGGTACTCCATTCCGTCCGCTAGATTCCGCTAGGTTAGGTTCCATTAGGTTCACATCATCCGCTAATTCCGCAAGTTCACTATTAGGTTCCGCTTGGTTCATTACTTCCTCTGAAGGTTCTTCTGATTCCGCGCTTACATCAACCCTTGAACCAACAATATCAGCAACATCATTCATGCAATTACACCATACTACACACATGTGAATAAGGCTAGGACTTGCGTCTCTATTGTTCTCGACCATTAAGTGGGCTTCAGAAAAGGTCGCGGGTTCACCAGGTGTAACCGTCCCCGCGTTAGAGCCATTACCAGACACGCGAACCCTATTAATCTGATCTCGAAGTGCGAACGGCGGCTCTAGGTTCCATTCTATTCATAAGTTCATTAGGTTCCGCTTCCATTATGTTCTTGGGTTCTGCTTCCATTAATTCATTAGGTCTCCTCCGATATCCCGCCGCCTGAGATGGGTTACACGTGCCAGCGTTGGGGTCATTGCCAGACAGGAATGCCCTATTAATCGGACCCCGAGGTCAGAACGGCCATCTGCTATATTTCTCACTCGGCATATCAGGTACATTAGGTTCTTTTGGTTCCTTAGGTTCCGCTACTCCTCCTCCCCTCTAACTCCTCTCGGTATCTCGGTTTCCATCATCTCTCCGCACTGACTGCCTATCAGGATCAGCCACTACGACGGTCAATTCGTTCGTTGTTATTTATTGGGGCTTGCGAAGGTCTATTTCGAGGTACTGCCCCTAATTGATTTGCATTATTCCAACAATTACTAGGTGTGCATGGGCGGAAAGGCGCCGCCTAGGCCGACAATGGCGGGGTGGTCCAGCATAACATCGGTCGAATGTTGGGTTATAGCCATTGCTTCGCTGATTATACCCGTTGGTACTACGTCCGCGAGATCTATTATAATATTCGGTCTGACCGCCATTTCCATGTGTATAGGTTGCAGGCTCGGGGCGATAATATTCTTGCTGCCCATAACCAGAGTATCAGTGCTCATTAGCTGTATTGCTACAATCGGCGCATCGTGAGTATCGTGTTCCGCCTTTAGGTTCAACTAATTTATATCGAGGTCGATTGTTGTACCGAGATGGTGGCCTAGCATATTCGCCGGCAATTGGTGGTGGTGTGTTGTACATGTAATTGGGCGCTGCTCGCGTGGCTAAGCGTGTATACTCATTTTGCAGCGGATCGTACACATCCATTCGATAATACTGACATTCTCTGTCGAAATGCCCTAAATAACCACATTGGAAACATTGATTTCCTACTGGCGTTGCTGATGGTATTGCGGTAGCCCCTAGCGATGGTGTCCCGTTATTTTACATCATTGCATTTTGTTGGTGTTGCTCAATACGCTTGTCTAGTAGATCAATAAGCAGAGCGATAGTAGCATCGCTGCCGGCCGTGCTACGCTTATTCTCGTCTAAAGCTTCGCGGATCTGATCCACCTGTTGGTTGTTTTCGCTTTCCTGAGACATACAGTTTACTGTCTTAGACCGACTGCTTTTGCGAACCGGTATTCCGATCACCTTCTTTTCGGACGCTGCTAGGGCGTCCTGTTTATAGTTAAGCTTATCCATCATGTGTTATGAGCTCGTAGAAAACCGCAAGATTATTGAGCAAGATATTTTGGGTTAAGTATCCATTCGATTTGACTTTTCTATAAACGGTCCCTGCAAATATAAGCGTGTGGTTTGTGAGAGCTCATTAGGATGCTGACTCGTTTATGGGGTGCGGTCTCGGTGAATCATTTAAAGTGAACTTGACCTACTTGGTCGTAGTTGACTCCAACTCGTTTTCCACCCTGGTTTCCTGTTTTCCGGGCATTACTGTTTCCCGTTCTGGCCCGTAGTCATTTATAGCACCTTGGCTTGACGTAATTGCCGTCGTATTCCTTAACTTAACATCATTTGATTTAAAAAGAAAAACTAGAGCCGTAGGCTTTGTGTTTTGCAGCATCTCGGAAACCTCCCATTTCCCTAGAGCTGGATTGAAGCAGGTGACATAACGCACGAGGGGTTATGATACGTCACTCCAATCGGAGTGTCCAGATCTACTCGACGATAGTTACCGATCGTTAAAAGTCGACGAGGTAATCTACCGCGTCAACACGGCGTGAGACCCGCCTGAGTTTCACGGTTGTCGGGCATTATTCATTTAAAAAACACTCAAGACATGAACTCGAATTTTGGTGGCTATTTCAGGAGTCTCTTCTTATTGTTTCCGTAAAATCTTAATGTGAGCCGGTCTACAAACGACCACGTCTGTTTTGAGTGCTGGATTTACTGCACTCTTCAATCGACATCACAATTCACTCGGTTGATCTGGAGCCACCCGCGCCTTACTAACGTATTATACGAGTCTAACCGTTTTACTAACTTAAAAGCGGGTAAAAATATTCCGTCAAAATCTCTTCGGTAACGATACGATCTGATCAGCCCGACCTGAGATACACAAGAGACTCAAAAAATGATTTATTATACGAATATTGAAATTATAATACCGCACGGGGAATGTGTAGCATAAGCACAACCAAAAAAACTAGACGCACAACCGTATCCGTCCCAATGACTAACCAACATGACAGCTCGCTGTAACTACTAAAATTTCTGTGTAGTATGCAAAAGATTTAGCTAAAAGTCAACGTTCTAGTAAGATCGAGAGAGTTCGAGGCATTCCGGGGGCAAAAAGACGACACAAAACCATTTAAATTTTCTTACGTCCGTTAGCCAAAAAAACCCTTCGCAGAAGTCAGAAATAGTTTTGTAATGATCAATTGTAAATATCATATAATGAGCTTCAACGGCAACACGTAATGACAAAAAAAGAATCACCGTCGGCCGAACCGCCCCGGTCCCACCCGCCGGATAGGGCGACGCTCCCGAGTTAACCGATAGCCGTCCAATTTAACTCCGGCACTATCTTGCACCAGTCGACCCACAACTCCCGGAAACCGCAGTGGTTGACGTGGATGCCATCCGGTTAAAATATGTACACACCATATTCCCCGCATCGTCGACAAATGGATTGGTACCTTTGCGCCCCCAGTTAACGCAGACAATGCCCAAGCTCGAACACCGAGCGTTAACCCAATCGGAATAGCTGACGATATTGGGGAACCATGGATTGGATACCGGAGTACTGACAATGATGTCTGTGTCGCTCGCGTCCCGCCGTGGTGAGACAATAAGCGCCTCCAGAGCTGCCCAGGATATTTGCAGCTTGTTTGGTCGTTGACAGTCGTTGAACCCGCAGGCCACAATCACTACCTTGTAGTCGCTAAATCGAATACCCTGTTGGAGGACAGCATTGGCGATGTCGACGCACATTCCTCCAGAAAGCGACAAAACCGGTCGCACTCGACATATTGTAGATGACCGAGCTGACTGTCGCCTAACAGAAGGATCGTCCGAGAGTAAGTTGGATTGAGGCTCATTAGCAAAGAATTTTCGCGCATCTCTGCTGGCGAAGCCGATTAATACTTAAGCTCGTCGTTGACGAAATCCCGAAGCACCTCAGTCAAAACACTGCCGTAAATGTTAAACCCCGGGAAATGACGCCGATGGCCCGCAGCTGTTTCCGCAAACCACAGGAGAACGTATTCGTTCTGGTTTGTGCAGCAAACGAATTGTAGGTTATGTGGATCGACGCAACCGTCAATTTCCCTATGTAACGCGATATAAACTGGGCTGCGGGGGTTGCAGAGCTGCTCAACCAGTATATTTTTGAGGACTTCACTCGAGCGGAACACCCACTCGCCAGTAAAACGACCGCCCTTCCGATGTACTAATTCTCCAAGTTGCTCTGGATTTGCAGATGCCAGCTTCCCCTTGAGCACCGATTTCGCCAAACCCTTTTGACCCGCTTGTCGAAGCAGCAGATACCAGAACCCAGCTGTTACGGATGTCACTTGCTTGCCCGCAACATACAGCTTTGGAGAAGTGTGACGATAGTGTGGTGAAAGCTCATGACCTGGTTCGACGAATTTGGATTGTATAGGCATGTTTCTAAAAATAAACCGAAAAAAGTAAAGTTAATCTTGCTGGTTAAGCCACTTCTAAAATTACTAAAAATACGTGAAGATGAGAGGAACACCCTCCCTACAATTCTCGAGAAACATCTAGATCGGAATCGTTGTCATGGATACTCGCGCCGGCATTTTGATCAGCGACGGCTGTTCTCGATCCCTCTATTTGCAATGGGAATAAAAGGCGCATAGGTCTCGTCACTGTTTTTTGGTTCGCCAATCGCAGCGTTGCCGATCGACAGTTACTGTCTGAGCCCTGAAACAACTTAACGATAATTCCTACCTTCCATAGAGCGCGCGGTAAATTGTCTTTTATCAGAACCACCGATCCCATCCTTGGGGCTGCTTTGCTACTGTTTCTAGTTCGATCAAATCTCAACTTTCCGCGCAAAGCTGAAAGATATTGGCTTCGCCAGGTATGCCAAAACCCATCCAATATAGCCTGTAACCGACGCCAATGTTTTAATAAATCGTCAGCCGTTGTATTGGCACCGGAAGGATCACCGAGATTTAACGCCGGTATGCCGATATATTTACCGTGAGGAAGTGAGCATGTGTGAGGAATGAATCACCAGCGTTCGCACCCACATAAACCAGGGGGCGGGAACTCACAACCGCTAAATTTCAACGACTATTGTACGCAGTTCCGTGAATGAAACCATTTTCCGATCGAGGGATGATTTCATCGCCTTCTTAACGACTCCCACCATCCGTTCATAAAAACCGCCCATCCAAGGTGCCATCTCCGTAATAAACTTCCACTGTATGCCGTGATTAATGGAAAAGGACGTGACCGCCGAGTCCTGCACCACTTGCCGCCACCGCTTGGTGAGGAAGTTACTAGCCGTGTGAAATTGTTTCGCATTATCCCAGATAACGAGAGAGGTGGTACCGTACGTTGAACTGAGACGCCGAAGGCACAGCAAAAATTCATCCGAGGAAAGCGTCTGCACCGCCTCCAAGTGCACTGCCCGAATCACAGCGCAGGTGAACAGACCGACCCATGCTTTATACGGTAGTTTTGACGCGCAATCCTTCACCAGTAATGGGCCCAAATAATCGACGCCAACCGATTCGAACGGTTTTCGTCGAGTTACGCGAAAATCCGGCAAGGGTGGATACAACCAGGCTTGATATCCCCCGCCGTGCATACGCTTACAAATCGAACACCGATTTAAGGCGCGTTTAACCTGCGAGCGGCTGTGAATAATCTAATATGACGCCCCCGTTTCCGCAAGAGTGTGAGCAACTCACGCATGAAAGAGCCGTTGATGGATTTCGCTTATCACCAGATCAGTGAACCAATTTGATTTCGGGAGCAATTTTGGATACTTCGCGTTATCAGACAACTCCGAATGTTGTAGTCGTCGAGAACACGCAAAAATCCATCGTTATCCAGGAAGATTCCAAGTTGATTTACGAGGGAACGATATTTGTTGCAGGTTGGATCGTCCAATAAAGCCGAGAAATTCACCTGCTGCACTCTACGCTCCCAGAATTGTCGACTCTTCGCAATTTCATCTGCCGATAGCTCGTTTGATTTGTTGGGAAACCGTCGTCGAGTGTTGTTGCAACACCGAAGAATCCATGCTGTTACTCGCAGCAACCGATTGAGACTAGAAAACGACTCGATGTCGATTGGAAATGCATCATCGTCCGAGATGAGCAAACCGTGATCCGTTGATTTCTTATCCGATTGCTGGTCCATGCAACTATGATCGTTGCATTGAATGTTCTCGGGCCATTGCATTGCATCTCAAAGCAGCCACGGTGGTCCGTTCCACAAAAGATCGTTTTGGCAAATGTCATTGGCTGTGCATCCGCGGGACGCCACATCAGCTGGATTCGATTCCGACAGTACAAACCGAAATTGGATTCCCTCGTGCGACTTGATTTCTTCCAACCGATTTTTCACAAACGTAGTTGATACATTGCGTTTCTGCAGCCAATGTAACACACATTGTGAATCAGACCACAAAAATTTCGTTGAGACTGACATGCCCAAGTTTTCCGAAATAAAATTCAGCAATCGTGCTCCGATCATAACCCCAACAACTCAAGGCGTGGTATTGACATCTGCTTGAACGGGGTAACGCGTGCTTTGGCGAAAATTAAGCTACACTCGAGCTCCGTACCGGTTGAGAGTCTAAGGTACACCGCTGCAGCATATGCTTTCGAAGAAGCATAGTTGAAGCAATGCAACTGGCGATCTGTCGACAGCGATGGTGACGTTTGAAAGGGAAATCGTTTCAGTTCGACTTCCGAAATGCGTCGAAGATTGTCACAGAGAGCCAGCCAGCCTTCCGCCAGATCCTGAGGAACCGCATCGTCCCAATTAAATTTTTCCTTCCATAAGCCTGAATTAGCAGTTTTGCACAGATAGTGACCGGCTGGAAAAATCCACAAGGATCAAACGCTTGTGCTAGCAGCTTTAGCATGAGCCGTTGCGTCGGCTGAGTTGCACCGGGCAGTTCTTTGAGCGACGAGCACGCCAAGGTATCTTCTTTCGTTTTCCACTGAAGGCCCAGCACCTTTGTTTCCTTTGATGTGCCTCGATCACAGTGCGGAATGTGGTCCAACACGGAACCATCATTAGTGAACCACTCCCGGATATTCATCGATGCCTCGTTGAAAAGTTGTTTAGCACCGTCGTAGAATTGTATCGC
>JASANE010027194.1:0-13955 GCA_030248225.1 Trileptium ribeirensis
GAAGAATTCCCAAGAATTTTCGGGAAGGAAAATTTTCTTCTCAAAAATTCCCGGGAATTTTCGGGAAGAAACAGTTTTTTCCAAAAATTCCCGGGAAGGGAAATTTCGTTTCGAAAAATTCCCAGGAATTCGCGAAAAGGAAATTTTTTCCAAAAATTCCCGCGATTTTCGGTAAGGAAAATTTTCTTCCTAAAAATTCCCGGGAATTTTTGGGATGAAAAATTTCCTTTCCAAAAATTCCCGAGTTTTTTCGGGTAGGAAAATTTCCGTCCCAAAAATTCCAGATTTGTAAGAAAATAAACAATTTTATGTGTGTCTATTTATGTAAGACATACATATACATAAAATAAATTTTGCCGCAGGAATCGGGAAGCGCCTTAAGGTGACATGGGCCGTAAATTGTCGGAAACAAACTCTCCAGTTCAGGGATGCTGATCCGCCATTGGGCCTCGAATGGACCCCAGACATTTCCCCCGTGTAACCCCTTTCTCCAGATGGTGTTATCAAATTATATTGTATAAAATTTTAGCAATTTAAGAAATTTATCAACCATGATAAATTTGATATTTCCTCAACCATGACCTCCTATCCAAGTCAACTCAAAACTGTCCCTCCCCGGTCGTCCGATTTGGTTGCCGTCATCTTTTTGATAGCATCTAAGGGAAATTTTCGACGTTCCGTCAACAGCAGTTTCACAAATTTGTGTAGGTCTTCGAAAGAAGACCTGTTCCAGACCCAGTCAAGTGGTCTCACCAGGAACCAAAACTCATTTAATAGGATCAGGTTCCCTTCTAACACCCGCCTATAGGAGGAAACGCAATTCCGGACGATCCATTCAATGAAAATCAATGGTCCGCGGGACAGATTGTAACGTCAAAATTACTAATAAGCCCAGAATAGGTGTCACGGATCCCTTTAATTGTGCCCGATTCACCCGCCACACTGATCCCACTTCAATTCCCCACAGTTACTTTATCGCGCCAAAGAAACCGTGTACTAACACCAAGTTTTGGTAATTAGCCAACCGTGGTAAGATTAATACTTATCAAAATCAAGACCCTTACCTGAGACAATTCTCAATTATGCGTCGTTCACAGAGAGCTGCGTGCACGAAAAGCACACCGTAAGCTATTGTAAAGGCGATATATTTTCGTTATATTATTGCAGAGTGTAATGATTTTCTGTTTTTGGTTCCAGCAATAGCGTTGCGCATAAATATTGATGTTGCAATAACGTTTGCTTTTGATGCACCCAACAAAGAAATTATATTAGTGTTGCAACGTCAATAGCTTGCTCAATGCCATTGTAGCGACAACAGAAACTAACATAAAAGCATAAATGCGATAATAGTTTTCTCGTAGCATGTTATTGGTGCCTGCCTCCAGTTTGTTATTGCTGCTCCCTCCAGTATGATATTAGTGTCCCCTCTAGTTTGCTACTGGTACCCCCCAGTTTGATAGCGGTGTCCCCTTCAATTTGATGGTGGTGCCCCCTCCAGTTTGATATTGGTTCCCCCCTCGAGTTTGATAGTGGTGTCCCCCTCCAGTTTGATATTGGTGTCCTCCTCCAGCTTGTTATTGGTGCCCCCTCCAATTTGACAGTGGTGTCCCTTCTAGTTTGCTACTGGTACCCCCAGTTTGATAGTGGTGTCCCCTTCAATTTGATGGTGGTGCCCCCTCCAGTTTGATATTGGTGCCCCCCTCGAGTTTGATAGTGGTGTCCCCCTCCAGTTTGATATTGGTGTCCTCCTCCAGGTTGTTATTGGTGCCCCCTCCAGTTTGATATTGGTAGCCCCCTCCAGTTTGTTATCGGCGCCCCCTCCAGTTAGATAGTGGTATCCCCCTACAGTTTATTATTGGTGTCTCCCTCCTGTTTGATGGTGGTGTCCCCTCCAGTTTGTTATTGGTGGCCCCTCCACTTTGTTATTGGTGCCCCCTCCAGTGTGATAGTGGTGTACCTATAAGTTTTGGTGTTATCGATTATTTTACGCATTATTTATTAGATATGGCTAAAATATACAGAGTTTGGACCTATAACGTTGTGTTTCGCATAACATCACATCTCACACGACGGAATAAGATACTCATAACCAGTCTCCGTCTTTTATGCAATGCCTATATATTTGTCCTCTACTATATACAAGCTTACGAAAAGATGAACATTTTTAGCTTTCGATTTTTCCTATAATGTTGACTAGGTGGGTAGTTTGTTATCACCGCTAAGATATATAGTTAAGCAGTCTTAAAGAGTTTCTTACGTAGATATATAACCTCGTAAGTGGTCACCTGTCAAGTATTTAAACGTTACTGCTAAATACTAATATTTCTCCATGATGACGCGCGAAAGTTTATCCTTTCATAACATCACAAATTACCCTGAAACATTGAAATTTCTAGGCATTTTGATATTTCAATATTCTAAATTAATGTGTACACCTGGCTGGGTGGGAGGCGCAGAGATTTCAGGAAAGGGAAGAAATAGGCTTGGGATCCGAGTTTTAGGGGTAACCCCTTCCCCGTTTAGGGCTCACTGTGAGGAGTGTCATTGTAACCAGCATTTCCCGATATTTTCATTAACAAAATTGTTTTTATGCTGCATTTCAGGTCTATATTTGGTACTACAAAGTCAAGAAAATGTGCGCTTCTTGAATAAAATAGTTTATGTTTGCTTAGCGGATTGATTAAAAGCCATTAAATTGAAATGCAAGCTTGTGATTCAATACAAAATTACGTTTAGTTCGTACACATTATTATAATTTGTATATATTTATGTTTATCATCGGATCGTTGTTTGGGAATGGGATTATGTATATACAGCAATATTCAAGTGCAATGTCGCAACGGATGTTGCAACATCAAGTGCAATATCAAACCGGAGGGGAACACCACTATCAAACTGGAGGGGGGCACCAATATCAAACGGGAGGGGGCACCACCATCAAATTGAAGGGGGCACCACTATCAAGCTGGAGAGGTACCAATCACAAACTAGAGGTGACACCAATATCATACTGAAGGGAGCATCAATAAAAACTGGAGGGGGACACATATCAAACTGGATGGGGACACCACTATCGAACTGGAGGGGGGCGCCGATAACAAACTGGAGGGGGCTACCAATATCAAACTGGAGGGTGGCACCAATAAGAAACTGGAGGAGGACACCAATATCAAATTAGAGGGGGCACCAATAACATACTGAAGGGTACACCAATATCAAAGTGGAGGAGGACAACACTATCAAACTGGAGGGGGCACCAATAACAAACTGGAGGAGGACACCAATATCAAACTGGAGGGGAACACCACTATCAAACTGGAGGGGCACCAATATCAAACTGGTGGGGGCACCACCATCAAATTGAAGGGGGCACCACTATCAAACTGGGGGGTGCCAATAGCTGGCTAGAGGGGACACCAATATCACACTGGAGGGAGCAGCAATCCCAAACTGGAGGGAGGCACCAACAACATGCTACGAGAAAACTATTGCCGCTGCATTTATGTTAGTTTCTGTTGTCGCTACAATGGCATTGAGCAAGCGATTGATGTTGCAACAATAATTTAGTTTCTTTGTTGGGTGCATCAAAAGCAAACGTTATTGCAACATCAATATTTATGCGCAACGCTATTGCTGGAACCAAAAACAGAAAAACATTACACTCTGCAATAATATACCGAAAATATATCGCCTTTACAATAGCTTACGGTGTGCTTTTCGTGCACGTAGCTCTCTGTGAACGACGCATTATCCTCGTGCATCAGAATAACGAGCAATTTATTACCTATATTCGGGTTCGGACATAAACGGCATTACATGCTATGGAAATTTTTGAGTGGTCCCCAAGGAGGGATCCGTTTTTGCGCAATGGGAAAACAGAAAGGAACATATAAGAGACCAACGATATTCTTATAATCGATACCTTCTCCGAAAGAAATGCACCAGCGATTTTCACACAAGTCCAAATAAGGAGTGACCCTATAACCTACGGTATTAGAACTCACCATTATCACTGTCGTTGTCTCGCATGTATTTTGTCATTATGTATCTGTCATGTTCGTATTCTGTACTGATCTGAATGATATGTTATGGTTACAGGTATTCTAATTTCCCATGGCGCCGCAAAGAACCTTAACTTAAACTTCCAACCCAATGTAAAAAGTCACTCTTCTTCCCCTTAAAAATTCAAGAGGAGGCAAATATGAGCATAATTTTTTTTCAATTCATCGGTCTTATTGTCATGGTTCTATCGAACACCGCGAAACCCGCAAACATCCTCCTCAAAACCCCTAACCAAACTAGAATACTCATCGCAAGACGCGTTTTTAAACCGTCGTAAACATCAAACTTAACCCACCAAACGAAAACTCAAGGCGACTCATTGATACCAGAAACGATGAGAACCTGTTTTTGCAGGGGATGGTGTTCTAGACAGACCGTCTCCATAAACGTCTCGAAACATTTTTACTCAGACTTAACCTACTCATGCTTCCAACCCCATGTAAAAAAGTCTCTCTTTTTCGTCTTAAAAATTTAAGAGATGTAACAGGACCGTTCCGGTCTATTAAGTTGGCCCTTACTCTCATCAAGGTCCGTTAAGGACTCGACAAAGCCCGAAAGGCTGAGAACCAGCGGTCTAACGCGATTCGATTCAACGTACTCATCGGGCTAACCTGACTCCTGTAGTACCATGGATTGGTACTGCTCGTTTTTAACCTTGTCTATTTTGTCCGTTCGTGTACCATATGCTTTCGTGTATGCAATTTTAAACACTTTTCGTGTTGCTTTGTTTGTTCGTCATATATGTCACGCTTTTATATTGGCACGGGTATTGAATCAAGGAGACGCGAAATTGCGTGGGTAGAACCGATCATAGGAAAATTTTAGGACTCGTGGAGATTTCGACCAGGCCAGAACTTCTTGAGTACATTCTTAAGTACGTAAGATCAAAATCACGATCGTCCGGGAATAGGATGCCTCTCGGCCGCCCGCCTTGTATCTAACGGCAGATGGTGTTTGCTGAACGACGAACAGCACTGACACCGAAATTTGCTGAGGAGTAGTCAAATATCAAAATATAAATTTTACCTAGCTTAACCAAAATTTCTCTCCATAGTTGAGCTTAAAGGAAAACAACGACAAACGCGAAAACAACAAATTTGGATTTTGGTAAACGAATGAACCGGATACTGCTTAAATGAGCCGTAGCCGGTTACTGTTTCCAAATGCGAAATCATGCCCCGAATACTTTTCGGTGAAAAATTTGATGGGATTTCCAACGAGGTGTAGCAGAACAAATTCGGTTCATAGGTTGTCGAGTTATATTAATAATTTCATCTCTTACTCGTCTAAACAACCGCTGCCTACGCTAGGTAAGGTTGTTGTCATCATTTGACTGCATCACTTTTCTACGTCGCAAATCCCTTTGGGCCCCTAATGTCTTCTCAAATCTAGGGGAAACCTTAGCCCGTTCCGTCTCTGACATAAAATACCTTGCCTTACTTGCTACGGCTACAATACGAACCGATTCGTGCCAAATCGCCTCCGAATTAGCCCCATCGTCGAGCTTATAACTCTTGACGATTTCCTACGAAAGGCACTAAATCAGCCTTTTGGCTATCATCGTGTAGGTCCATCGAACCTATAAGCCAAGAGCATCGCCGAGTTACTTTATTCCCCTTTGTTGGCATATTGGATACGGCGAAACCACGTTCGCGCTTTTCATTTCCATAGAAATCAATCGATGAGGAGCTTTGCAACCGCTTCCTGCTCTTTCAGGAGCAACTCTGGTACGAGGTTAATGCATCATTGTATAGCTCAGACATCAAGAATTCCAACGAGCCCTGGCGGGTCTCTTCCGCCCAACCATTCAGTTGTTATAACGCGCCCCATTTACTCATGCTTCTCATTTCTCATTGTATACTATCGAAATCGACACATACTTTTCTTCTATTTTGTGAAATAGCGATATTTTTATGATGATATTAAATGTCGGCATGCGACCCATTATTCGACTCTTGGTGAACACAACGATGCGGCGGGTCTTTATCTGACACTCCGACGACTCGTAGCAACCCGCCAAAGTACGCCCCAAAATCGCCTAAGTCTCAAAGTGGGCACATAATCCCGAAAATTTCATCTTCAACTTGAAAGGCAACAAATCACCATTGTGTTCGCCTGGTCGATACGACATCCAAAATGCCCGACAGGTCTCCGTCCGCCCTCCCGTTAACATGGGACAACTGCAAATAGCGCCACTACCTTTGACAAAACTCTCTCTAGTTGCACCATTTTAGTACTTTTATAAACCCCACCCACGGGACAGGGATATCACCCTCGTCTGATTCGCCTCCTCATGGCGAGTATAACGATAGCCCTGGGGCGTCGTTCTGCACAGCAACTAAGGCGGGAGGGCCTGCCAAAGCTCCCTATACTAATATATATAAACTCGCCCGCATGGGTCAGGACCCAATTTTGGGCCTAACCGCCTGGAGTTTGGTACCAATCGAACTCATTTTGCGTCCTGGGACCGAATTTAACCTCAGCCCACCGAAATTCCCCGGGGAACTTCTTGCCCCCAGACCCTCCTTTTGTCCCGTTTGTTTTAGCTTTTCTTTCTTTATTCGACCTTTTCGGTCGTTCTTTTGTTTCTGTTCGTTGGTTGTCGGGCCGCTCTGTTTTATTTCTCTCTTTGGCTGTGCTGTCTGTTTTCTCCTTTTTGTCTTCACTCCCTCTGTTTCCTTCTCTTCTTTATATCCTCTCTTTTCGTCTTCTCTTCCAGTCCTCTCTCATATAAAAGCCAAAGAAAAATTAAATAGTTAACTAAATAATTATAACTAGTGAAGCTCGCTTGCAAGCCAAAATTCGAGTGGTGAGAAAAATACCCCGAAGCAGAAGTGTGAAAAATATTTGCCACACAATATTTTAACACTCGAAATGAGCTTATCGGTCCAGAAAACCCCATATCCGACACTAAAACCGACAATAAAGACACATTCAGGTGCTTTTCCCACAACTTCTCACCAAAAATTGCGAAACGTCATTTTTTTATGCCAAGTATGAACCAGAAGTGTAAAAAATATTTGCCCAACAATATTTTTAACACTTGCAATGAATTTATCTGCCCCCATATAATACACTAAAAGCAACAAAAAACACACATTTAGGTGCATTTCCCACGCTTTTCATCAAATATGAAATTTGGCGCCAACTTTAAGCTTATAGACTCCACATTGGGAAGTTTTGGGATTTTTTCTCACGGCAAAAAATTCAAAAATCGTGCTCCGTCACTACACCTAAATCAGCCATTGCGGTTAGAATGAGCTATCGTGCATCAAAATCCTCCCAACCGTTATGGAGATCCAGGTGCGACACAAAGACACACAGACAGGACCTCCTCAACCCCCCTCCAGAGCCAAAATTGAAAATTCTCGTTCCACTCGAATTCAATAGTTTTAATATAAATTATTAGTTGTAATAAATATATATTAGGTAGGATAAAAACAAAAGACCAGACATACATATATATTTATACAAATAATATATACATACATATATGAAATAAAAAACAGTTGCTAAAATTCGTAAGTTTTACGGATTTTAGTCTATATATAGTTACATAGGTACGTAGCGGGGCAGGGAATACGTTTGGAGCCCCGCGACGGCCCTAGTGGGTCCCAGGCGAGGGTGCCTTTATGGCGGGTGATTTCTGTGGGGGTGCCTCGTCTTTGGCCCCCGGGAGAGTGCCGCCCGGCAGCGCGTTCCCCTTAGGGAAGCATGCAAAGTGGGCTCGGTCTCATTAATCTCAAAGTTAAAATAAATACAAACACCTAGACAAAGAAAATAACATGCAATGTTTGCACGCGAGCGTATAGTGAGCGCAGGGATCAACAGACGAATATGGTCGAACATCACGGTCGAGTTTGGACGGACAAAGACGTATTTGGATTACTTAACGTTAATAATTATTAATGATATTTAATTCTAACCTTAATAGCAATTTTATTAATAATTTCGCGATGGTATTTTAACTATTTTGTTTTCACGTGAGAACGTCTGGCTCGCCAGACGTCAACAAATGGATTAGCAAACGCGGAACAAAGGAAAATTTTTACTAAAAGCTTCAACTTCAACTCCTATTTTCAGGTGCAGATTCTTCTAGGTCCGCGTCGGCGTCCAATGCTACGTGAAGGGGTAGTAGCTGGTGCTCCCCGCTGGGATCAAAGGTGTAAGTGCAGGCGTGGGAGTTAGCAAGAACAAAGACGGGGGTTTAATTTCCCCGATCGTAGGTGTATGTAGGCAATCGATTGATCAGTAGTTACCGTAAAATTCTAAGGTTGACTGTAGCAAACATGAACTCCCTTGAGCTGATTTCTCCGTTTAATGTCCCACTAGTTCTTGAATCGCTACACAAACCACTTTATGGAACTATCCACCTTTCGGTCAGGGATCCTTGCGCGAATCTTAGGTAGGAAAATTTTGGTCGAAGTCTCTTTGTTTCCCCGTGATCATAGGTAGCATATAAAACAAATTTTTGGATGTTATGGATCCAAATTTCAAGCCTATTTACCCGAGTTAGGGTGCAAAGAATCTTCCCTGAGCTGATCATGGTTTCAAATTTAATAGGAAACAAATTGGACTAAGAACACTGGCTGCGAAGATTATTGGGGTGTTGAATTACGTGCAAAATTCATTAATCTTAGTAGAACCTTCGGCGCCCGGACCGCGACCGGGGCTGAACGAATCACGTTTTACGGTAAAAGGGCATATGCCTTTGCAGGCCTATTAATAATAATTACGGAATGGATCAAATTCGGCTTGTATTGACGGTCATTGTATCGTTTTTCGTCAGACTGAGTACATCGAAGATTTTCTAGGATCTCAATTCAATCCCCCTGTCAAACGTAAACCCGCGCGTCTTTTTCGAGCCGGAAATACGCCCAGTTATTCGACTTGTAGGTTCGATACGACCACCTCTAGAGATCTTAGTAGAAACGCGCAAATAATTCGGCTCTGTTCAATAAATGATTATGGACTGGCAGGTATTCGGCAGGGAATCACACCAGTGCAACCAATCGTCCACGGTAAATTGGGGTTCGTCATGGTCCAAAACAATGATAGGAACGAGTCTGAATTAAAACTTCGGACAGAACATATATTTTAGCAATATCCCCAACCCTCTAAAATTAGCTCGGACATGAGAAAAGTTTTTTCTCAGATCCGATGAGAGTAAAATCCTCAAATTTTTTGAAAGGCGACTTGATCGCTGACTTTTCAGTTTTCATTTTTGGCATTGTGACCCGTTAGGTCATACATATTTGGGGGTTAGATTCAGATATATACGTGGGCTCATGATTTGCATTCAGATTCTGTCTCCGTCATCATAGGCTTTTGTTGCACGATTACAGAGTCTCATCCTCGAAAATATACCTCGAACGACCGATGGAAATATCAAAATTGCCACCGTTCGAGGCAGTACAATGCAGTCGAAACTGCACTGCAACGCAAACACACACAACGCACAAACAGCGATACAACACTGTATTGGGGTTAGGGATAGGAGACGTAGAAGGGGAATTGCAAGAATAAAGAGGATCGGGTCCGTATCTCGGGTCCGACTTGCCAGTTCATTCTAGTGACTAATTCGGTAGGAATTTAGCAATAGAAAACGGAGTTTGCTGAAATTACCTCAAACTAAAGTGAAAATATGATTTTGGACCCTATTTAGAAGGAACCCCAACCGACGCAAGAGTAGAACGAACGCCCCCAAGGCCCCTAGCCGTTGGCTAAGAGTAGATTTACCAAAAAGGTTCGACAGAGATTTGAACTGCCCAAATAAACCTTTACATTTTGAATTAAAGTCAGCAAAAGTTGCCTCCAACCAAAGCATGTTATTTTAGACCATATTTAGAGCTCAATAACAGCAGATCCGAAGGTAGCCCAAAGGCTCCCGTAAGTTTTACCACAGTTCAGTAGTGGAACTGCCGTAACAGTTTACTAAAGTCTCCCGGGAGCTTAAACCCTTAACTATTGAACGATCCAAATTTGACAAAAATCTGCCCGTCATAACTACATGCCATTTGCGCACCAAATTTGAGCAATTGTTACTAAATCTCAAAAGGCCGGAGGAATGACCCTCCAGGATCTTTGGATAGCCCCATAAACTGACTATCCTGGGCATCGTAGAATTTAGGGAAAACAATAATATCGATTTGGAAAAGCACCACCAAACTCAGAACATTTCGCCCCCTATAGCGTAAAATGTATGCCGTTTTTAAATCGTTTTTGTGAGGGCATACCCAGTCAGACACGACCCCATCTCTCAATCTATAGTCCCGTAATTGCTCTATACATCTAACAACACAGAATTACACAAGCATTCCTATTCACGAAGATACATCAACCCTAACTACGCACCACAATCATGTAAATTTTACTTACCGTTTTTAGTGCAAACTTAGGCCCTCATGCCCGGTTAAATTATAGTTGGAGAAATGCCACTCCTAGATTTCGGATAGACGAATACCCTAGCTACACAACGTGTTCATTAGCTTTGGCCTCTTTAGAGGGTCCACCAGAAAATTGACAGGCAATGTCGACACAAAATAACTTGTTCCTTTTAGGAGTCACACCAACGTTGGCTCCTTCTCATCACAGCCCCCTTATAAGGAAACTGAAGAATGTCCCTGGACATTCTGCCTGGTTGAACCACGACCCCGGGATCTTTCCCAGGCTAACAAAAAGTGGCGTTGATGATGTGAAAGCCTGCTCAAACGTATCACTCACGCCCCCAAGCCTTCAACAATTGAATACCTTGTAAAATATCAACGTCACGCTTGCCAGTATTTCCATAGCTTCACGAGACAGCTCCTACCATCAACGCACCCACGTGGATTACTCTGGGTATCTCCTCAGGCCACTCAAAAATACACGGAGAAAAGTAAACGTAAACTACCTTCAGGACAATGACCCTCGTAGTAGGTTATTTCCCCACGAAATGTCTATTCCACGGAATTTACTGATTTCTAGGACAATGGTCACTACTACCAACTAACGTTGCATGGAATAATGTGGCCTGGGGACCACTCCAAGCCATACAAAAAGTGGTGGCGCCGTTTGAATGGAACGTCGTTGACCACTAAGCCTCCTCAAATACTACGCGCAGATAAGCGCCCTGTAAAATCTTAAGCTTACCTGAGTCATTTCTCTCATTGAGTACCGGTCACTCGTTACATGGTACCCATAGGAACATTAGAGCTTCCTTAGGAACGGGTTAGGCAACTGCCTCGGACGTGCTCCCAGCCACACAAAAATCACAAATCTTGCATTGGGGAAAATACAGAGCCTCTAAGGCTTGGAGACTATCGCTAGGAAGGGTAGGTTATCTATGAGCTCGGTCTTAACTTCACTAGGGTTATGCACTGCACGTTGCTCTGGTAACTTAGCTAATAGGAACAAACTTGCTAACATCGGAAATAGGATCGGTTAAAAATGCTAAACTTTGATTCCCACCCCGAAACTTCATGGACCTCATAGGACGTTCTGTCCATCGGTTTAACGGCCGAGAAGACGGACGTTCCAACGAAAACATGGTCCGTCTAGAAATAGGAATTCTATGCCCCCATCCTTGGTCAAGCAATGGGAGCTTCCTTATTTCTCTTTAGCTGACCCTCGTAAAATATCAAGTCGGCTAGTCCGGCTTTGAACCCAAAATCATGCCCCCATTTAAAAATTATCAGAGATCCCGCTCGAATCGGGAAGATAGAAAAAAGGGAGATGGCACCAGCCTCTCACCCGAGCTTCGAAAGCTCTGAACTGTCAAGGGGCGTGAACTTTGTCGCTCCGAGTAAATGAACACACCACGATACGTGTCCCCGCGAGTGTCGCAAGCCACCTATCGAGTACCGTGGTACAAAACCCCATTCGCACGTTGGCCTATAAACCCGCAACAAGGGATAGCAATATTAGATTGCCCCCGTTTCGTTTAGTACACAGGCAATGGAAAAGATATATTGGAAACGAAGAAACATTCCACTTCCCTAAGAACATTTCTCTTAGGCTTAGAAAGTCCTAGGAAATCGACCTGAAATAAAAAAGGAGCGCGTCCATGGCCGCCACCCTCCCGAGCACGGCTCAAGGGAAAGTTAGGGTAGGAATACACATGTTTGTGGTTCAGTGGATCGGCCCTCGCCATGAGGCGTTATACAAGGCGATCAACACGTCCCCGATATACCAGGGTATCCTCGGAGATTTATCGTAGAATCGCGGGACTGAAATATCCGATTTACCACGGTTGATCCATCGACGTCCACGATCAGCCAATCCCGACAAACCCTCAAAGATCGCCCGAACCGATAACCCCAAGACATCTGGCCCTTATTACCGGTTACCTGTCCGTAGTTACGTCGATTATATACGCAACCATTTTACAATCGACAACAAACAGGATAGTCGAGTGGTTAATACATATGGCAAATACACTTAGAAAGAAAAGTTAAGAAAAAACTTAAAAACTTATCAGTATAAGTTCGAAACTCAGCTAGGGATATGACCGGGTTCCTGTTGGACTTTTTGGTCCTCATCGCCCCGTATCACCAACAAGGAAAAAATTTTGACCCCAACGGACACCCTTTCATTTTAGGATATCGAACGGAGACAACGATAGCGACACCCAAGATTTTAACCTTGACCAAATGACATGTTGCCCCGACCGGTCAAAAATTGGCTTCACGATTGGGAACAAGGCCAAAAGCGAACTTTAATATTCGGTCTCGAATTAGAACACCGGTGCGAAGTCCGTATATTTAAGCAGCTAGGTGAAATATCAAGGGGACAGAACTAAACGTTAGTATTGCCCCATGGTCTTCTCTCTTAGGATTTACAGGCCGGAGTAGTGCTCCGACCCTCCACAAATTGCAAAACGATCTGTTATCGAATACAGTGGTCAGCGATCTTGAAGCGCTGCACACAGTGGAAAGTTAGACATCTAATGGTCTTCTCGAAATCTCAGATTGACCGGATAAAAGCTTAGCACAGCCCCGTGGTCATTCTTTACATGACTAGGCAAAACTGTAGTTTCCTCTCGATGCAGTGAATTCGATTAAATTTTTCTCAACCGAGAACACGCGTAACCCAAGGTTAAGTCAACATCGCTCAAAGCACAAGACATACTCATCGCCAAGGGCGAAGCTAACATTGAGTTTGCTATTGCGGACCACCGAATCCCATCAGAGCTAACACATTTCCGACGAAAAGTACGGAGTATGGAATGGTGCAGTCTGCGCCGTTTTGATTGTCGCATTGGTTTAAACTCACACTCCAGCAGATTTTACTCAACCGCGGAAACGTATTCTTTAACGTGCCTGATTGCCCCGTTGCAGCCTCCATGACTTGGAATGTATGTTGTGCCCCAAGGCACTGATGAATAAGATACACCGTGCAGACATACGATATATCAAACACGTCAGGATACTAACCGTAACTATAGCTTCTTACTAGTATCTGAAACAGGGAGTACCCAACCTCATCCACCGTATTAGTTACATAGCCGTCCGGCAACTAGAGGATTTACTAGGGAATTATAGCTCATACAATACTGCTCGCGCATTAAAGCAAAGTTTCGTAAAGGATTCATTAGACAAATCAATCTTCGAACTGGTCGAGCATTGAAGACAATTTTCATATCGGACTCGCTAGGTGAATTGAACTGAGCTAAGAAACTTGCCAACATATGGCATGTTGTAACAGTTGTACCATACATGATATTGTATCATCATTTTCATATATGCTATTTATGTCATTGTCGTTGTCATCATTTTGGCATGCACCTTGTCCGTCCCGCATCGATGCGTTCAGAGCAAGCAATAGTCCCTATTTCCTATCACTGCGTCGGAACATGATTCTCGCGGTTTATTTTCTCTACAGCAATACGTAACTGAACGAAGAACTAGAACATA